>BSBK01014483.1:0-53403 GCA_027943335.1 Chamaecyparis obtusa
TCTTACCTGACTTAATTTGACTTGATGTCAATTGCAAAGACCATTAATTGCAATAATCAAACACTAAAATTAATTCCTAAGTCTCTTTGACTTTATTAGCTAAATTATCTCTATGATACATTAATTTAATTGTAAAGTCCTAAGTGCTTTATAATTAAATTAAAATCTACCCTCTTTAGCTAATTACACATAAAAAGGAATTAATTAATTGCTTGTTATTTGAATGGACACCTTTTCTTGAATTAATAATTTGAGATATTTGAAAGGTCCTCATGTGGCATTTTCCATTCTTTTAATAAAGTAATTCATGCTTACTTGTCCCAAAAGGGATATGAAGGGTCAGGAGTTTCGAATCAAGAAACTCTTCCTCCTCCTCTTGGCTCTTCTATTTATTTGACCTCTTTTTCTCATTCAAAAAGGCAATTTTTGAGAGCATCCTACTATAGCATTTTTTAGTCTCATATCTCATTATTTTCAAAGCTTTTTATTACATTTATTAGATTAATATCTCATTATTAGCATAATCTTTGCATCACATTTTAGATTAAATTTGCTTACATGTTCTTAGTCTAATATCATCTTTATTTCAAAATCAAATAAAAATCTGCATTTCATATTTCTTTCAAAGTTTTCTAGATTAATTGCATTCATTCTTATCTTAGTTTCATTTTGCTCATATTTGATTCTTGGAAATCCTCCATTGTTGAATTGGTCTCCCGGCTGTTGGCTCTCGTTCTGAGAGTATTCAAATACCCCATTCACATAGGAGGCAACGGGTCGCCTCACCATGGAATTTGGATTGAGTTCTTCATACTCTCTCCTGAATTCTATCAAGTGAATAATGACCATGTTGTGTTGTGCCTGATTTAGAGGTCACATTCAGTCACATACATTTTGGCGCCCACCGTGGGGCAGAAAAGATCAATTTCTGGCCTCATTCTTGATTGGTTTTTCAACTTTAGTGTTGGTTTCATGCCTTGTACGGCCATTTCCAGCTTGAAAAACTTTTAATATAGTAATGGATGGATAGAATGATAAATTATATTTCTCATGGAATTTGGTTTGGTTGATTTTTTATTGAGAAATGAATAAGTTATGATCATTTTGGTGAAATTGGGTATTTGCAGATTTGAGATTCTCTGAATACAGTCAGATTGAAATGTCTGGTGCGGACAAATTATGAAGAATCAGGATCTATAATAATATGCATTGGAAAGATACGTGAATCAGATTTCATTTCCTTTTGGTTTGAGTTATTTTTATGCAGATTTGTGAAAGTTATGGGCATTTGAGTGAAAACTGGTTTTTAACAATCTGCATTGGAGTTGCAGGTAATGATTTATTCTTAAAAAATGATTTATGAATGGGAAAAATAAATGTCTTACATATTTGGAAAACTAGATTCATTAATAGTTATTTTTAATTTAGTTTGGTTTCATTTTGGTTCCTTTTTGAGAAAGATATGTGACTCCCTAGGCAGGGCCTGTTGTTTTAAATCTGATTTATGACAGAACAATTGCAGTCTGAAAACATTATTGGTTGAGGAACCAAATGAAATCATAAGACCTTGTAACTTTGGAAAATGGTAGTTCATGATGTTAGCTAAAAACTTTATTCTTTCCAGAAATTTTTATATTGTGATTTTATGGGTCAAATAAATCAATCTTTAAAGACTGTCTTGAAGACAGCAATGTTACATATCTTACGGTTTGTCATTGATTTGTCTTGATTCTATACTTTCGGATGTGTGCTAAATGCTGGATTGCAGATCTTTGGACCTAAGGTGAGTTTTTAAAATCTCTATAACATTTGGACTTTGGGATTAAAATTGAACATCTCATGTGTTTGGCTTGAGTGTTTACATGCTTTCATAGAACACATTTTTTATGCTCTTAATGGGAAATAAACAAACATAGATTTGCTTTCATAGAAGTTTGTGTTTAAGTGCATGCTTATCTTTTAAACATTAAGTAATTCTTGGTTCCAATATCAAAACATCTCATTGAGTAATCTAGGGCATGGATTCATTCCTAGTTTACATGAAGAGTTAAATGCACCACTTTGTGGACTCACTTCATGTTTACTTGGAAAGTTAAATATTCCATGATTCAAACCCTCTTGCACTTATGAGTAGTATTGATTAGCAGTCTTAGATTACTTGTGATTGATCTAGATTGCTATCTTGGGTTATTGGACTCGCTAATCCGTCGGCCCCTCATTTCCACCCTGTGGTTGCAATCCCAGCGCCACATTAAAGGGGAGGGGTCTATAGGAAAGAAGCGTTAATTGTTCCACTTGGAAACCCTTTTGTGCTTTTTGGAACTCACTTGTTTTCTAGGGTGTGGACTCACTTTGAGTTTGTGTGAGGAGTTAAATGCACCACTTTGTGGACTCACCTCACATTTACTTGAAGGGTTAAATGCACCACCTTTAGTGCTTCCCAATACTTTTTGATAGAGAATTACTTACTTTTTTATTTTTAGAAGGCCTGCTTGGGGATTTCATCACCTCAAGGGACGACCTTAACTCCCGTGTTCCGGCGGAGTATAAATATCGGGAGGTGAATCCAAAGACACCTCTCTTGGGAATGAGTTAGATTTCACTCTTGGCTAAGCCTCAAAGAACTTTATACCTTTGAGAAGTGAAGGAGGAGATTTGGGTTACCGTCTCCCCCCGGCTGTGTGATTTCTAATTCTTCTCATCTACGGATTTGTGCCTCACGTACCTTGCGTATATCAAGGACTCCTTTTAGAAAAGCCATGTATATCCTTGTAGACAACTTGCTAGGATGTTGTTGTGTTTTAAGTGTCTGCTAAAACATTCTCAAGAACATACACAAGTAGAGTCCTTAGGGAGTAGAAATACTAAGTCACTATTCATGTTCATGCGCAAGGTTGCTTTGTCCCTTGCCCATTGCTTGAAGACTGTTTGCTTGAACTCCTTGATTGCTGTCTTATGTGCTTGATCAATGACATAAATCTAATTTGCCTTTTGTCCATGATTTGTTTTTCTATTTTCCTGTCGTTCACCGTCAGAAACTAGTTGTCTTGAGTTAGGAATCGATCGATCTTTGCTTTGACTCATATTGTCTCTCATTAGTCTACCTTATCTCTTTATGCCTTTTGTACCTTATATTGCGATTGTCTTATCTCGGCTGTTCTAGCCATCTCTTTTTGACAATTCGTACCAGGTTCATCTTGCATCTTGGCTGTTCTAGCCATTTATCTCCTTTTTGTTATCTTAGAGACAGAGTCTAGCTTTATCCCGAATCTTTGCTCGTTACATCTTCATTTTTGACTGTCACGACTCAAAGTGGAAAGACTTATCCCATTCAGAACGCTGATCAAGATCAAAGTAAACCTTGTAATCAAGACATAGGTCATCCTAAATTTTTTATGAAATCTAAACTTCGTGAGGAATTCTCACATTCTTCGTCATTCCAAGAGTATTACAATCCATTGTTTCAGATACAGTCTGACTTACTATTTCAAGAATATTATAACCCATTGTTTGAAGACCAGCAAGACTCTGAAGGGTCACTTTCTAAAATTAAACCTATTGATCCTTTTGAACCTATCAACTCTTTCACGATCTCTCGTAATACTACCAACAAGATGGGAGATCCAAAACCTTCAAAGTTGGTTTTCAATCTCAGCTCTAACATGCTAAAACCTTCAAAGTTGGTTTTCAATCTCTGCTCTAACATGCCAAAACCCTCAAAGTCTATCTTTAATCTTAGCTCTAGCATGCAAATAGTCAATGCCACTGAGAAGGCTACGAAAAAAGCTCAACCACCTTCTAGATTTGCTAGAAACAAACCTTGGATCTCTCACTGTGACATGATCATTGCTCCAGGGAGTGAGGATACTCCTAAACCCAAAACTCCCTTTGTTTTGCGAGGCCCTACATCTCCCTCTTATAACTCCACACAGTCTCCAGCTTGTGTGAATGCTATCACTCAATCTCGTGCAAAGATTGTTCTCAAAGGTCCTGAACCTTCCACATCTAGACCAAAACTATCTATGGATAAAGCCCTCACTGAGGAAAACGTCCCCAAAGATCTTGATCTCAATCAGTTTCAATCTATGGTGGGTCATTTAACTTCACCTCACTATTTGTGCTTTTCCAAAGAAGATGATCATTCCTTAAGCCATCCACATGATGCTCCCCTACACACTGAAGTTATGATAGGCCCCAAGAGTATCCCCTGCGTCCTTGTTGACAATAGTGCTAGCCTAAATACTTGCTCTACTAAGATGCTTACCCAAACAACAAACAGCTTTGTTCCTGCCAATAGAGAGTCCATTGAGTTCTATGATGCTAAGCTCAAAGAAATAGAAAAGACCCTAAAGATCAAAGATATTGGCATGGGGGAATATCAGATTGAGTCCATCTTTTCTTTGACAACTCTCCCTCCATCTCCGCGTTCTTGTGAGGAACCTTCTGAAGATGGATTTGGTATTGGCTATCAGAGCTATGAGCTTGACCAACCTAGCTACAGCTTTCACTCATGCAAGGATTCAGATAATGAAGAAACACAGATTCAGCATATGACATATGAAAGATCTTTGAATGTTCAAAATTCTGATTCAAACTACCAGAAAGAGTCTTATCTACCTTCTCAAGTGCTTCAGGAACATGATTTTGGTCCTCAACAGGAGGATTTTATACACTCTACTGAACAGATTTCTACTACTGCAGCTACTACTGAATATGTCACTACCTCTAATGGCACACATACTGATTGGGAGAAACTGTTGGATGCTTCCCTTATCTTGGGTATGCCTCAAGGTATTCCTATTCTAGATTGTTCTACCACTTCTACTATTGAACAAAATCCTACTACTACCGATTCCAATGATACACATACTGATTGGGAGCAACTGTTGGATGCTTCGCTTATCTTGGGTATGCCTATTCTAGATTGTTCTACCACTTCTACTGTTGAACAAAATCCTACTATTGCCAACTCCAATGATACACATACTGATTGGGAGCAACTGTTGGATGCTTCTCTTCTCTTGGGTATGTCTCAAGGTATGCCTATTCCAGATTACTCTGTTGCTTCTACTGTTGAACAAAATCCTACTGTTGATGACTACAATGGCACACATACTGATTGGGAACAATTATTGGATGCTTCCCTCCTCTTGGGTATGCCTCAAGGTATGCCTATTCTAGATTACTTTGCTACTTCTACTACTGAACAAGATCCTACTATTGAAGAAACATTTCCTTTGTTAGATGATAGTGATGAAGAAAGTATACCTCCGACTATGTCTCTAGCTGAATGGGACTCCATATCAGATGCTACTACAGAAATACCAGTTGATGCTATGCACTTATATGCTAGTCTTAACAACTCAGAAAGAGGAGAAAGTTATGATCCTCTAGATCAAGCTATTGATGATGATCCTTTCCACCCTCCTGTGGAGATCATTTCTATGGCTCCTAGGCCATCTACTCCAAGCTATACTCCTACTACTCCAACAAATCATGGGTATGTAAGACCCCATTCTATTACAGCTTCATGGAATAGTGGAAGATCCAAAATTGAAATGGTTCCTATTCGTGCACTCTTACCACCTGAAAGGGGACCTGACTCTTGGAATAGACCATCTTGGTTAGGCTCACATAATATTCCTCCAAACTTATCTAACTCTTCTAAGATGACTCGCAATCAACAATGCTCTATGGAAGATTACTTTCTTGATCTACCTGATGCATTCATGAATGATGAGGATGATACTGATATATTTGCACTTGAGCCCATCCCATCGATTTCTCTTCCCTCTTCAACTCCTAGAAAAGTGGCCCATCCACTTCCATTTCCACCTCTCCACCTAAACCAGTCATATAAGCCTTTTTCATCCACAATTCCTGAGTCTTTTGGAAGTAACTTGGATGTACAACATAAAAATAAAAATAATGAGATTCCACTTATATCTCAAGGTCACCATGTCCCATCTAATCGACATGTGACTATGAAGAAAGGAAAGAAACAAAGGTGTTCAAAAGACCGCAAAGGTCCTCAAAAAGAAGAAGACAATCAAAAGCCAGAAAATAAAATAAAAAATGGATCTCGAAATCCATTCTATAGGCATTGTCATCAAAAGCACCTCAAAGTAAAGAAGAAAAAATTCAAAAGCTATGTGGATTCCAAAGAAAGGAAAAATCAAAGTTGTCATTCAAGCTTCCAAAATTCTCATGCTTCCCTCCATTCCATCACCCTTGCCTCTCATACTTTACACTCTTCACTCCATCTTTCCTTTTCCCAAAGTGCATATCAGTATCTCCTTATTACTAATGACATGACTAAGAGAAATCTAGAATGTACTCCTCCTAAGCATTTAGAGCGTGGGAAATCTGACAAAGAGTTAAGGTGTGTCCATGAGGATATTTGTGAGTCTCACTTAAGTGATCTTTCCTTGACTATGGATCTCTTGACTGTTGGACACTACTGGTTGGATCTCCTGTTACTGCTACAACATCTGGTTCTGATTCTGCAACTTCTTAGCTGGCTACTACTACAAAATACTGTGTTCTTAGAGATTCCTACTGAAGGAGAGAAACTCAAAGAGCCCATCAACACTCTTCATCTAAGAATTTCTATAGCTGACATTCTCAGTGTGCTCATGTACATATTTATTGATCCTGAAAAAATCCTAAAAATTGATATATTGCAAAAAATCCTAAAAATTGCAAAATGTCCTGAAAAAATGATCATCTTAGTGAAAACTTGGCAAACAGGCGCTTTGATGTATCTATTATCCTGGTGAAAACCTGGTAAACAGGCGCCTTGATAATACAAAAAAAAAATAGAAAATGTGAAAAATACAAAAAAAATGAAAAATTTCAAAAATACAAAAAAAAAATGAAAAGATCAAAAAATAAAAAAATATGAGATATTCAAAAAATACAAAAAAAGCAAAAAAAGAGAAAAGTACAAAAAAATGAAAAAGAGAAAAATGTGCCATTGATGAAAACCTGGTAAACAGGCGTCATGGTAGCAAAAATAGAATCTCTGCCAAGATGGTGAAAACCTGGTAAACAGGTGCCTCTTGTTTTCCTGAAGTAACATCTCATCTCAGCGTCGCTTGGCTCTTAGTTTCCTGCTTTAGTTTCCTTCCTTTCCTGCTTTAGTTTGTTTTCCCGCTTTCCTGCTTTAGTTTGTTTCCTGCTTTGGTTTGCTAGCTCATGCGCTTATCTTTGAGTTTTCCTCGACTCTTCATGTATTGGAACTGGTTCACACTTGGGGGCACCTGCCTGGTCTAGGGGGCATTGTCCTATCGCTTTTAGAACTCTCTTTTGAGCATTGGTCGCCAGTGGTTCTCACTATGCCTGCCTTCGGATACCTAGCTTTTGTTCGATCTCTCTTCTTCGGGATTTCTTCCTTTTATCAATCACCAGTGATTCTCATTACATTATCTCATTGAGACTTCGAATGTTATCTTTCTGAATCGACTTCAATCCGCTTGAACACGAACTTGAACTGAAACTTAAACTAAATGTGTGTTCCTTTGAGGCTTGCTGAGCTTTGTTTTCTTTGAGTGCTTGTTTGTTTGCTTTGCTTTCTTTGCTTTTTGCTTGTTGGTTTAGTTCCAACAATCCAAAGAATTCATTTAAGAGGGGTGTCCGTCTGTAAGAGCCTCTATCTCATATTGGATGGCCATACGTACCTCGACTCCTTTATATGGATGCTTTGGTGAGGTTGGTTCTTCTCCTTGTCTTTTGAGTGACTTCTTTCTACTACTAATGAAATTGTAAACGCTCGTCCTGTTAAGTGAATGTAAGGGTCACTACGAGCAATCTTTGGCAAAAGGAGGAACTCCTGCGTGCTTGGTGTGTTTGTTCGCAAGAGACATTCAGGTCATTCTAGCAAATATGCTCTAATGCTTATGTTAACTTGCTAGATTAAAAGGAATAGGTGTTCAGGTCATTCTAGCTTCTTGTGCCTTAATGCTTACACCTCATTCCGACAAATTTAAGACTTATGTCATATTCATATTCTCATGTTGGGAAGAATTGTATGGCATCTTGTGATTGCCCCATGCTTAAAAGAACTCAATGATGATAAATACGATGAGTCCAACAGCCAAGTCCGGAGGATTGCATTTGTTCATCCTAGGCCTGCATTTAGACTTGCATCTTTCATTCTAGGCTTGCATTTGGAGTGCTTTCTTGTTGCTCTCTTGATTGCTTTCTTCTAGATTTGCTCATCAAAGGTTCTCATCTTTTGTCCTAGTCTCATGTTGGATGCATCCATTTTCGGGATCGAAATCGAAATCTGACATCTCTATGTGGCTCAAAATCGCATTTTAAATATTGAACTCCTTCTGGATTGGATGCTTGTGTAGTCAGCCTTCTGGTGTCATCTTCCTGCCAGATTTTCATCTTTACATCATGTTCTTGAGATCTTTGCTCTTTTCATCAAAGTCAATTCAAGTCAAATTTAGTCAACTATGGTCAAACTTGATCAACAGGACCTCTGCTTTGCTCCGATTCACTTCTATAGCTTCGTGAATCTAGTCTAATTGCTTTTGCTCTGCAATCTCTTGTTGTTTATCATCCTTCTGACATGTCATCTTTCAATTTTGCTCCCGAGGGGGCAGGATGATTACATCATTTGAATCTTGTCCAATCTATTCTTGAATCATCAGTTCTCATTGCTAGGGGCATCTTGGTGCCTCGAATCTTGTTATCTTATCATCTATCTTTTAGGTATCTGAGCAATCTAACTCGGATCCTCAAGGATCACTCTTCATTCTAGAGATGGTTCTTGAAATCTTTTGGGTATTGGGGCAATCTAACCCTAAATCTTGGGAGTCAAGCTTCGTTCTGGAGATGACTCTCGAAATCTCTTTTAGACCGTTATCTGGGCAATCTAACCTGGGTCTCGGAGGACTAAGCTTCGTATTGGGGCAATCTAACCCTGATTCAGAGATATTCCTAAATCTGCATCTTCATCAATTGGTATTGGGGCAATCTAACCCCGATTCTGGTTCTCTTCTAAGACCGTTGTCTTCGCAATCTAACTTAGACTTCAAAAAATTCATGCTTTGATCTACTTTCATCTGTCACTTCAGACTATTCTTTGAATCAACGCACTGTTCGCACATCAATTCAAAGAGGGGCAAATGTAATACCCTAAAATTGGCACCTATTTAATTTCATCAATTTTGGTGCATTATCTCGATTTTACATCACCAAAGTCCTAGTTCCCTAGGAAATTTTCTCTCTCTTACCTGACTTAATTTGACTTGATGTCAATTGCAAAGACCATTAATTGCAATAATCAAACACTAAAATTAATTCCTAAGTCTCTTTGACTTTATTAGCTAAATTATCTCTATGATACATTAATTTAATTGTAAAGTCCTAAGTGCTTTATAATTAAATTAAAATCTACCCTCTTTAGCTAATTACACATAAAAAGGAATTAATTAATTGCTTGTTATTTGAATGGACACCTTTTCTTGAATTAATAATTTGAGATATTCGAAAGGTCCTCATGTGGCATTTTCCATTCTTTTAATAAAGTAATTCATGCTTACTTGTCCCAAAAGGGATATGAAGGGTCAGGAGTTTCGAATCAAGAAACTCTTCCTCCTCCTCTTGGCTCTTCTATTTATTTGACCTCTTTTTCTCATTCAAAAAGGCAATTTTTGAGAGCATCCTTACTATAGCATTTTTTAGTCTCATATCTCATTATTTTCAAAGATTTTTATTGCATTTATTAGATTAATATCTCATTATTAGCATAATCTTTGCATCACATTTTAGATTAAATTTGCTTACATGTTCTTAGTCTAATATCATCTTTATTTCAAAATCAAATAAAAATCTGCATTTCATATTTCTTTCAAAGTTTTCTAGATTAATTGCATTCATTCTTATCTTAGTTTCATTTTGCCCATATTTGATTCTTGGAAATCCTCCATTGTTGAATTGGTCTCCCAGCTGTTGGCTCTCATTCTGAGAGTATTCAAACACCCCATTCACATAGGAGGCAACAGGTCGCCTCACCATGGAATTTGGATTGAGTTCTTCATACTCTCTCCTGAATTCTATCAAGTGAATAATGACCATGTTGTGTTGTGCCTGATTTAGAGTCACATTCAGTCACATACAATTAGCACAGCTGAATTTTAGTATTTCTAACTAAAAATTAATTTTGGTCAAACTTATGGTCTAGTTAGATTAATTCTAGCTAAGTTAGATAAGTTCTTTAACTTTTTCAATTGGAAATATCTATTAAATGCATGTTTTATACCACTTTGGATCCAATTACCATAACAATGAAATTATTTTAAAAAAGTGGCATTTCAATAACTCCTAATCTTTTTAATGATATTTTTTTAAAAATAAAAAAATACCCTTTTGTAGAGATCAGAGTCAAGAATATCCTCCTACAGATTTTATAGTGTTTTAATTGGACATAGTTTATTGTAATTAAAAAATATTGCAAGTACATATTTTAACATTCAAGGAGATGTTGATTTGGAGAAAGAAAAAATAGTAAGTTATATTAAATAAATTTTAAAAACATATGGTGCACTAGAGGAGAGAGTCCTCTTCAAGAATATTTATTTATTTTTTTGATTGGGATAGATTTGTTATGGAAAATTTGTTGCGAGATAAAAACTATCAATTTCAATGAGTCGGGATTTGAATTGTTATAAAAGAAAAAATATAGGTCACAAACCAATTTTTATTTCTTCATGCACTAGCTATATATGTCATCTATGACATATTTTGAAATTAGGGGAAAAAATGTTTATTTACATATAGTTTTTTGGTGGGAACTAGAGCCCTAATTTTCAGCATTTTTAGCAACTGACAAATCATCTTTAAAAATTAAAAAAATATATCAATTCTTATTCAAAAAAATTATTAAAAATATTAATCATAAACTTCATCCATTTTATCGCATTTAATAAGTTTACATCATCTTCAAATTCCAAACATAAATGTTAGTTTTATACTATTGAAGTTGAACAACTTTGATTTTGTTAGCATTTTCCTTTGTAAAAGGGTGACATCTTATTGTACTTTTACCCTTATCCAATTGTTCTTGAATACTGTCCAGTTTGGAATATATGTTGTTCAATTTAATATGCACCTAGTTATCCATGGCATATTAAATATTGGCTCTGATCATATCCTTCTAGAGGAAAACCTGTGAGGAATCCATATTACCCTCAGGAGGCTTAAGACTTGGATGAGTCATCCCCTTTTTCCTTCCAAGATCATGAATAGTATGCACAACCTTATTTTTAGGGCATGGGGGGGGCGCAACAAGAAATAACTAGAATAGTCCACAATATGGAAAAAAATACCCTTACCTTTTTCACTTTGCTGGTTGTTACCCTTGTCAACTTCCTCCTACAGAATATTGCCCACTTGCATCTCCTTGCTGCTCCTTTGATTTCTCCCCATCTTATGCTCACCCAGGTTTTTAGGGAATTTCCAACTTCGCGCACAATAGTATCCACCACATCATTTAATGAGATACCCTTAATAGAATCTGCAGTAGAATTATCTTCATTCTCCAATTCCATACATTTCTCTTCATGAAACCTAGGCTTACCCACACTTATCCCTTTCATATCAAACTTGATAGCACTATCATCCTCTATCTTCATACACTTTTTTTATTAAACTAATTCAAAAGGTTAATATTAGGTTTTTTTTCTTCCTTTATATCATTGAAGGATTTTCCTTTTAGTCTCATTCGAAGCACTCATCTCTTTCCTCTTTCCCTATGAATCCTTAATAGTCAGCTTAGGGATCAAAGTTTTGCAGTAATCAAAGATGAGAAAGATAAGCCCTTCATGCAAGACATGCTTATTAGCTTTTCTCTTGTGTTCTACTAGGCTATGATTCAGAGATTTGTGAAAGAAAAATGGAAAAGAAACCCTATCCTTATGTGAAAAATGGTCTAAAAACATAAAGTGGTAGCTATGTACCCTTGTGTGTTTTCCATCCAAGGTGAAGTAGGCCATCACACAGGTCAACACTTTCCTCCAAAAGGGCTTCATTTGCTCAATATTTTAATAATCCCCAATCTTGGGTAAACATTCTTCCTCCTCCTTAGCCTTGGGGAATTTATGCATTGTGACATCAAATATATTTCTCTCCTTAAAGAAATCCCTCCCATATCTAGAAAGACCCATTATTTCATAAAGAAAACTAATATTAATCTCAACATTAACCCCATGGACAGTGACATAAGACCCATCCTAGGTTTTAGCAAAAGCTTTCATTACATCACTATTAAAAGCATGAAAGTGATCAATATAGGTGGTGACTCCACCTTTCCTAAGAGGATTACATGCCTTCTTCTTCTCTTTCCAAACCTTGCATGAATCAGGCTCCTATCTCTTAAGGTATCCTCCCATTTTTCATTCAACGGAGTACAAAATCGAGCAGATGCAAAGAATGCAGCTCATAGAAATTGTCCAAATAGAGATCAAGAAAATGTGTTGAGGATGCAATAAAATGATATTTTTGTACTTTCCACAGATCACCATAATTTCTTTCCTAACTTTAAGATTCTTAAATGTCATTTGCATAATTGGTGATTATCCTTCCCACTTTACTATCCGTCAAATAATAATTAATGATTATTTTTAATTCTTTAAATCTCTCTTAAGGCATCTATTCCAAGTAATTATTTCATTACTTTTAACAGTAATGTTGGCAAGATGATCCACAACTTTATTAGTTTTACGATATGCATGGGATATTTGCCCCTGATTGAAAGTACCCAAAATCACCTCATCCCCCCTAATGATGAGTACTATAAACCACGAGGTCTTATTCTTACCTAGTAAGCATTTGATGATGTTCTTAGAATCATCCTCCACCAAAAGATTTTATAATTTCAACTTCTTAGAAAGTTTAATAACCTAGAGAGCACTCATCACCTCAGGAACATGGCTAGTCTACACACCCAAAGGGATTACCACTACCCCTATCCAATCTTCGTACATATCTCTAACCAACCCCCACAACCAACCTGACCCAAGTTTCCTTCAACAATTCCATCAAAATTATCCTTAAACCAACCCTTTAGAGGGGATAACAAGATTAGACCCTCCCTCATAATTTCCTTATTGCCTTTTGAATTAAATTTTTTTAAAAATAGGAATTAGAATGATATCCTTCTCCTTCAAATTCATCTTCTCCTTTGACAGAAGTAAAGTTCTCCTTGATAGCCCTAATAATATTTTTTTTGAAATCACAATTGTAGGGGCCTCGCTATCTCTAAAGATCCTATTGTTGTAAACTTTCTAAATATTCTAGCAGACATGAGAAGCAACCAATGACCAAACCATCTTAGAAGCCTTAATAGGAGCTGGGAAGATCCTTTGCACAAGAAAGTCCATAATATTTCCTGGGAAGACCTATGAGAGATTCCAACCTTGGAAGATATATCCTCAGATTTAAAGGGAAAAAGTGCACTAGAATAACAAATGAAAAATAGACTCGCCATCATTCTTGCAAAGAAAGTATCTGTTACTAAGAAAAAACCCCTCTTGCATAGATTATCAATAGCTAGAATTTTATTTTGGACAAGAATCTAGAAAAAGATCTTAACTTCAGGGATAAGATTTGTATTCCAACAATAAGCCCAAAAAGGGATTCCCTCATCAAAATAATAAAGAGAATACAATCAAGAAGAGATAGTGAATTTCCCACTAGGATTAAGAGCCCAGATCAAAGAATCAGAACAATCTCCTTTTACTAAGATGGAATTGAGAGATTTCTAAATTTGAGAAAGATTTGAGTCTATACTACTCAAATTGATCGAGGAATCATTCTTCCATTTTAATCAACAACCAAATTTCCATAAATTAGTTTTCATCTCTGAATGATGCTCTTATCAACTAGAATCATCTCTAAAGGTTTTTACATCAACTGACAGTCCTCACAAAACTGGATTTTACTTCCATTTCCCAATTTCCACATTGTCCCTTTTACAACCACTTTGTTAACTCCTTGAACACACTTGCAGATATAGGATCCATTTATGATAATGGGATCTTAGAAAAAATCTTGAAGAGATGGGTCAGTAAAGAGATACTTTCTATTCCAAATGAGGTTCCATTCCCTCTCCCCATACATTTTCCAAATTTTCTTTAAACCAGAAAAGCTCATTTAACCTATGGATAGGCCTAATACCAAGACCACCCTATTTTTTAGATTTGAAAATTTTCTCACAAGAAAGTAGAGGTATTCTCTTCCTTTCTTTAGTTCCTCAAGAGATTTTTTTTTTTTTAATTCTTTCCAAGACTTTTGCATATTTTTCTTAAATTTTGAAAAAACTTAAGACATAGTCAGGGAGGTGCTGGAGACAGGTTTTAAGTAATTGTACTTTTCCCTCTTGACTTTGAAAATTACCTTTCTAACTAATCATCTTGTTATTAAATTTGAAAATCAAGGATATCCAAAAGAAATCAAGAGGTTTAGGCCCCATAGGTAGGCCCAGATAAATCTTAGCAAGAGAAAAAATAACACATCCAAGAGTTTTAGAAATCTTCAATTGTCTTTCTATCGGGGTGTTGATAAAGAATAAAGAACTTTTCTCTCAATTAATCAATTTTATTGAGTCTCTAAAATAAGTATTCAAGGCCAATTTAATATTTTTAGCTTCTTTAATAGTGGTTGCCCCCATAATAATTGTGTCAGCCAGTAAATTGTTAATGGGAGAAGGTTTGGGGATGGGATGACAAATTTAACCCTTGGATAAATCTATTTATTTTGAGTTTGAGAAAGTATCTCCCAATAGATTCATCCATGAGAGAAAAGAGGATAGGAGAAATAGGATCCCCTTTCCTTAGCTCCCGTGTAGGTTTGAAGAAGTTAGAAGAGGCTCCATTAACCATCACAGATACGAAAGAGGTAGAAATAAGATGGTGAATCAGCTGTACAACTTTATTTCTAAAGCTAAAAGAACAAATAACCTAGAGGAGAAAACCCTAGTCAACTCTATCATAATCCTTAGATATATCTATTTTCAAAAGGAATCCTTGATTAGAAGAGATGATAAGAGAGTATATATTTTCATGGACTGAGATGATAGAGTCCAAGATTTTCCTACTAGGGACAAACCCATTTAGCTGGGGAGAAATAAGGTCAAGAAATAATTTTAAAATTCTAGAGGTAAGAACTTTATAGATAATTTTGTATGAGGATTTGGAGAGGCTAATAGATCTAAAAAACTCCACAAAGTCAACACTAGTTTATTTAGGGATTAGCACAAGGAAAGTGGCATTGATCTCCTTCATGATTCTTTGGGTACCAAATAATTCTTTAATTGCATCAAACACATCCTTACCCATAATGTGCCAAAAAAAATTAAAAACACACATGGGAAAACTATTTAGGCACAACACTTTATCCCCTTTGAAAGAGAACACAGAAACTCTAACTTCCTCAGAGGAGGGAATGGAATGGCTTCAACGAAGCCATTATGAGTTTCAGAGATAACAAAATGAATAGAAACAAGGATCTCTACCTGACACTCAAGATTTAAGGAGGAATCCACTAAGAGAAAGGAAGAGAAGAAAACAACCATTTCACTCATCATATCATCTTCCTTATTGAGTCTCCACCTAACATAATTAAGGGAAGAGATGTGATTGGCTACTCTATGGTTAAGAGGTATGGGATCATGGGGGTCATATCACGTATATAGTCATGATGCAACCTTAGTAATATTTTTTGGTTTGCGAATGCTCTACAATCTATAGTGGGAGATCCAAGATGAACCTATCTCCACCTATAGTTCAAAGAGTTACAATTAAATTTGTTTTAGGATCATGGTTGAATTTGGTTTAGTGTTGGAGTTAAGTCTTGCATTAGTTGGGTTCAGTTTGGTTTAAGGTAATATTTCAAGAGACATTTTAGTCAATTTTTCTTTCTCCTTTACAGGTTATGTTGTGATTTAAAATATTAATTAAAAAATTATCACATAATTAATTTAATTTAAAAAAAATAATTATATTACATATTATGATTTAATATTTCTAGAGATTTTATGTTACCCTTTTTAATGATAGACCTATATTAAATGTATATTCAGACAATAATAGAGAAATTTCATCATCCTTCATCACATGTCACACCTTAGTATTGAATTATTTCTCTCTAATATATTTCTTGCTAATCATATTGGTTTAGTTTCAAATGACTCATAAAAGATTATTATTAATAGAAAGCAAGAAATCTTTTATAATTTTTTTAAAATACTACTTATCTAAGTAAAAATCAATAGTTAAAATAATAATTTAATCATCATTATAAATATGAAAAAATATATTTTAAATTATCTTTAAGTATTTTTAAATTATAGAAATTTCAATTGAAAAATATAGATATGTTTTATATACTTTTCTAATTTAGCCTTTGAAGAAATCTTTTATAGACGTTTTTAAAATAAGATATCTAAAGATAACAATGTTGTTAGTATTTTACATTTATAAATATGAAAAAATATTTTTTTAGTAATTTTATTAAAAAACTAATATGTTTCTAATTACTTTAAAAATATCTTGAATCCCAATTAGATAAATAAGATGTTTCTATATTCTTTTTAGACTTCTTCACTTTTCTAATTGAGAATGAAGAAGTTTCTAATTAGACAAGTATACATAAACATGTTCATACTTTACTAATATTCTCATTATAAAAAAAAGATGTTTCTAATTACCTTTATACTATACTATTACTAAATATTTTTATTTCATTCATTATTTTTTTTATATATTTTATTCATAGTAAAATTTCTTATATATTTTTTAAAATAATAATTTTATTACAATCTAATGAAAAGATAATTTTGACATTATATTACGTTATTTTAAATAATTAAATAATAGAAACATCATGGAATATGATAATTGAATATAAATACGATAGATATTTAAAAATAAAAAAAATTGTTACTTTTTTATATTTTTTGATCTATGGAAAAATAATTTATAAATATAAAGAAATAGATCGTGAAGCATGAAGGCTTTTTCTACTCAAATCAATTAACCTAAGTGAGGTGCCTTTGTAAGGAAGCTATGTTATCTAAGAAAGGATTCTAATTTCACTCTCATCACCATTGATAGTCCCTCTAAAGGTGAATGAGGTCGCTAAGACTAAATTCCCTTATGTGGATATTCATTGTCATGTTGTTCCCTCAATGTTATTATTATACACTAAGTTTTCACCCTTGTTCCAAGCTCTCGTAGTCTTGATAACCTAGTATAACATGGAAATCATCTCCAGGTGTGGGACCTATGCTAACTAAGATGAGACCTCCAGGTTCTAAGCTGGTTCCACTTAGATAATCACCTTAATTTGCTTCTAGACAGGAAAAGTAAACTTTTCAGGGAAAGGGATAGAAGGAATGCTTGGAAAGGGAAATGACTAAAAGAAAACTACCTACTAGGTGATACACTGAAATGAAGGGGTTTGAATCTCAGTATAGAGGATGAAAATAATGAACAACTCAGGTCTAGGAGATCACAACTCCCTAAATAGGCCTGCATAAATATTTCATAGAAGGGTCTGCAATAGAAAAGAGACTATTCAAGGAAAGAGAGAGAGCTTTCACAAATAATAGTATTCCTAAAAGTTTAGACACAATCTACAACCTGCAGACAAACATTCACCTCTGAAACTCGGCATAGGAATGAGACAAGATTGTTAAGGGGTTGAGGTATACCCACAAAAGCATTCACATCAAATCATCCACAATAACACACAATAATTGCAGAAAGAGAGAGGGATCAAGAACCCTGAGATATCACTCAAAACATACATATACTTTGATTCAATAAGAGATAATTTAGGTAAGGAAGCATAGGGACATGAAGAATTGTCACAAAATACCTCTGCAATATCTGAATCATCAATGGGACATTACAAAATGTAGACAACCAGAGGGCATAAAAATGCCACAGATAGCCTTCAAAGAAAGAGACCTTCTTCTGTACAAAATGTGAACTCTGAGCTTCAAAAGCTCCAAAAAGAATTATATACATACTCAAATGCATGCTGGCAAGAGTGAAAACCTAACTAGGGTTACATAAATTTCCATATAATAATCACAACCCTAATTCTATCAAGTCTGATCATAAATGTATCTCTGCAACATCAAGGCTGATCAAATATTTTGTTTGAGTGCCCATCCCTGTACTCAAACTGTCGGTAGACAAAAAACCTTTATCCAACTACCTCCCTGCAACTCAAGTCACCATAACTATCAAATCTGGTACTCTCAAAAGGAAAATCCACCAAAACAGCTGTCTAGATCTCTACATCACCCTTCCAACTGCAACCGCCCCTAAAAACATAAATTTGAACTACCTGCACCCTCGCATTCGACCAATTGAAATAGACCAGCAAGAAACCCACAAAAGATATTGCAATCCCTTTTGGAAAGGTCAAAGGCCACATCATCAGTCAAGAGCCAATAGAAAATGAGCACGCCATAGTCGATCAACACCTTAGAAGTCAAGAGAATTTGAACCTTGCATCAGATGGTAGTCGCATGATCACATGGGATCGGAAGATCCCATAAGATCATGCCATGACCGTTGATCTTGGATCAACTGGGGCCTCTATAGAACCACTAACCATTGGACCCAGAAATAGCCCTGATATCACCTGGCTAGCAACTAAAAAAAATGAACACATCGCCACCTGAGGACCCACGACCAGAGACTTAGCAATAAAATAGATCTAACGGCTATGACATGATCGCATGGGATCAAAAGATTCCATGTGAACATGTGACCACCGTAGATCTTAGATCAACTAGAGCCTACCCTGCATCTCGGGTCCACTACAGAGTCATCATGTCGCATAATCGCATGGAATCGAAAGATTCCATGTGAACATGCGACCACCATAAGATCTTAAGGAATGATAGATCCCCAAGCCCCGCTCTGATAGGCTTCCACATCATGAACTCGCAACTAATGAAAAATGAATACCTCAACAAAAATGACAACAAACCCACCATTAGGAAGTGATGAGTTGGGAGGAAGATCAACGGTTATCGCATGATTGCAAGGCACAAGATTAAGCCTTGCGAATATGCGACAACCGACTGATTAAATAGATTATCCTTCTTAATCAAGAAGTAAAACACTGCTTAGGATTTAAAAGTTGGGCCCATCGACAGGTGTCACCCTATCAGATGATCGCATATCAGAAGGTCTGACAACCCAAAGTCATGAGATCATGCGACAGCCACAAGTTAAGGGGAAGGCAATTTAAAAAGATTTGCTGGGAAACTTAGGATTTGGAGGAATTATTAAAAAAGGGACCCACTCAACAACCTAGTGGCTAACACATGAAGTGGTCACCTTTAATAAAGCACATGCATTTTGAGTGGCTAAGTGGCCGAAAAGTAATGGCCAAATAGAATGAGCACTAGGGTTTGTAGGGTATTGAACACCAATGACTACTTTTATGAGTTTTTTTGGACTGTAGACCAAGGGACTTAGAAAATTATAGAGGCCAAGAGACAAGACCTAAAGCCATGGAATTTTTAGGGATGATTGGCAGGGTAAAAACAGAGGCCTAGGGATAGATTTTAGCCAAATTTGTATGCATAGGAATATTTGGGTAATAATTTGGTGATTTCTGCTAGATGTCAGCCTGCTAGACATGGAAAACTAGTGGCCTTGACACAATCCATTGGGCATGGAGTTATCACTTGAGCACAAAACTTTGATAGAGGGATGGAATTGGAACCAAAGGGACAAAACCTATGCTTGAGCACTTCTTGGAAAGCAGTAAAACTAGGCTAGGAAGCTGGAAGAAAGTAGGAGAAACTAACCTAAACTAACCAGTATGTAACACTAGTCAAACAAAACAATTTACTATTTGTGAAAAATAACTAACCATCCTTCTCAGATTACATTAATCTACATGTCTCTGGAAAGCTATTAAAAGATAAATATAGGAGATATGCAAAATCACCTTCTTGACAAGGATTTGACTGATATGGATTTTACTCACTTGGTCAAGCTGACTGTAGGCACTATCATTCTGAGGAGAAACAACAAGTAGCAATAAGACCTTACTTACTTTGTCAGTGGGGACAACAAGCTGATTTGTTTCATTCTCAGCCTCAACTTTTGGTGGAACATCATATTGGGATGCTGGCATAATTTGTACTCCTTTGATAACCTCCATCTTGGCCAAAAACCTGTTAGGGAAACCATGAGAGATGTTGGACCTGGAGCTCTCCTTGATAAACTAAGGCTCCTAAGGGAATATTTCAGTCTGATTGATCTCCTCCTTATGCTAACTAGATAATGACTATCTCCTGTAAACTATAAGTGTTCTCTAGAAGTGTGGGCTTGTCATCAAGATGCAAGCAAAAGTATTCCATCTTGTCCCAAAATTGATCTTCCTCCTCTTCTTCTTCTAGATTTTCTTGTAGGAGAAGTATACCATTGTCAACACAATTATCATGATTTGCTGAGAACTCATTTGTCCTAACCTATTCAGAGAGAGCCTCCTTGAGATCAGCAATCTTCTATTCAATGCTCTCTTTTTCTCCCTCAAGTTATTCACATCTCTCAATCTGCATCTAATAGCTTCATTTATATGTTTCAGTTGTAGAAGCTAGGAATCTTATATTTTTCTTGAGATTTTGTAGCTCTCTCATGAAACACCTCATGAGCTCTTAGTTCTTTTTCTTTCTCAATCTGGAATTCATTTCCTTTATCAAACATGGCTTTTATTAAATGCCTTTGGTCTTGAATCATGTTTTCACCAATATTCCTATGAACTTCCAATTCTTCATAGGCATCCCTCTGAGCTACTAATGTTCTTTGAAAATCCTCCTCTTTTCCAGCTATAGCAGCACTAACCTTAATCAAATTTTCCTTGTAAACTTTGTTCAGCATTGCTAGATTACTTGCAAGCGCTGCTTGACTTTTTTGTTGTCCTACAATGATCTCATCACACTTCTTCCATCTAGCATTGAACTTCTCCTTTTCTTGTGTCTACATATTCCTTTTTTGTGTTTCCAACACCTCCTCATAGTGTATCTTTTGTGCTTCCAATCCTTCAACGAGCTTAGCCTGATTTTTCTTGTATTGCTCTGCCAGATACCTCCTATAACCTCGATCCTGTTGAGCCAAAGCTTGTTTTTTTTGGATCTAGGCATGATAAGCATGCTCTTTCATGGAAAGCATATCTTCTTGAGGCTACCGATATGTATATTGATGCATCCATGACACTGGAAGTTGCATGGGTGGGGGGCAAGCATGAGGTGTATGTTGCTCCATTGGTGCAATTTGATAGTCCTACATGAAATCAGAAGTACCACTATTATGGTAAAGCTGACCTCCATGAATGAAGGGATATCCTAATGAAAAGAAGGATGGTAATCCATCTTAGGCACTAAATCTCTTTGAAACCAGTGCATGTGAACTTAGAGTCACCAGAGATGCAATGCAATGACCTCTCAAATTTCTGTAACCTACTGGAAGCATATCAGAATGAGCAAGAACAATGAAAACTATGACCCCTTTGTCCCACCGGGCATGCCAAAATTGTTATACACTAAGTTTTCACCCTTGTTTCAAGCTCTCATAGTCTTGATAACCTAGTATAACATGGGAATCATCTCCAGGTGTGGGACCTACGCTAACTAAGATGAGACCTCTAGGTTCTAGGTTGGGTCCTCTTAGATAATCACCTTAATTTGCTTCTAGATAGGAAAAGTAAACTTATGAAGGAAAGGGATAGAAGAAATTCTTGGAAAGGGAAATGACTTAAAGAAAACTACCTACTAGGTGATACACCAAAATGAAGGGGTTTGAATCTCAGTATAGAGGATGAAAATAATGAACAACTCAAGTCTAGGAGATCACAACTCACTAAATAGGCCTACATAAATATTTCATAGAAGGGTCTCCAATAGAAAAGAGACTATTCAAGGAAAGAGAGAAAGCTTTCACAAACAATAGTATTCCTAAAAGTTGAGATACAATCTACAACCTGCAGACAAACATTCACCTCTGCAACTCAGCATAGGAATGAGACAAGATTGTTAAGGGGTCAAGGTATACCCACAAAAGCATTCACATCAAATCATCCACAATAACACACAATAATTGCAGAAAGAGAGAGGGATCAAGGACCTTGAGATATCACTCAAAACATACATATACTTCGATTCAATAAGAGATAATTTAGGCAAGGAAGCATAGGGACATGAAGAATTGTCACAAAATACCTCTGCAATATCTAAATCATCAATGGGAGATTACAGAATGTATAAAACTAGAGGGCAAAAAAATGCCATAGATAGCCTTCTAAGAAAGAGACCTTCTCCTTTACAAAATGTGAACTCTGAGCTTCAAAAGCTCTAAAAAACATTATATACATACTCAACTGCACACACATAGGAGTAAAAACCTAACTAGGGTTACATAAATTTCCATATAATAATCACAACCCTAATTCTATCAAGTCTAATCATAAATGTATCTCTACAACATCATGGCCGATTAGATATTTTGTTTGAGTGCCCATCCCTGTACTGAAACTGTTGGCAGAAAAAAAAAACCTTTATCCAACTACCTCCCTGCAACTCAAGTTGCCATAACTATCAAATCTGGTACTCTCAAAAGGAAAATCCACTGAAACAGTTGTCTAGATCTCTGCATCACCCTTCCAACTACAACCGCCCCTGAAACATAAATTTGAACTACCCACACCCTCGCATTCGACCAACAAGAACAAACTAGCAAGAAACTTGCAAAAGATATTGCAATCCCTTTTGAAAAGGTCAAAGGCCACATCATCAGTCAAGAGCCAATAGAAAATGAGCACGTCACAGTCGATCAACACCTGAGAAGTCAAGATAATTTGGACCTTGCATCGGATGATGGTCGCATGATAACATGGGATCATGTGACGACCATTGATCTTGGATCAACTAGGGCCTCTGTAGAACCATTGACGATTGGACCCATAAATAGCCCTAATATCACCCAGCTGGCCACTAAAAAAAATGAACACATCGGCACCTAAGGACCCACCACTAGAGACTTAGCAATAAAATGGATCTAATGGCTATCGCATGATCGCATGGGCTCAGAAGATTTCATGTGAACATGTGACCACCATAGATCTTAGATCAACTAGGGCCTACCCTACACCTCAGGTCCACTGTAGAGTCATCCTGTCGCATGATCCCATGGAATCAGAGGATTCCATGAGAACATGCGACCACCATAAGATCTTAAGGAATGACAGATCACCGGGCCCTGCTCTGACAGGCTTCCACATCACAAACTCACAACTAATGAAAAATGAATACCTCGGCAAAAATGACAATGGACCCACTATTAGGAAGTGATGAGTTGGGAGGAAGATCAACGGTTGTCGCATGATTGCAAGGCACAATATTAAGCCTTGCAAATATGCGACAACCGGATGATTAAATAGTTTATCCTTCTTAATCAGGAAGTATAACAACACTTAGGATTTAAAAGCTATGCCCACCGATAGGTGTCACCCTGTTGCATGATCGCATGTCAGAAAGTCTAACAACCCAGAGTCATGAGATCATGCGATAGCCACAAGTTAAGGGGAAGGCACTTTAAAAAGATTTGTTGGGAAACTTAGGCTTTGCAAGAAGTATTAAAAATGGGACCCGTTCGACAACCTAGTGGATAACACATGAAGTGGTCACCTTTAATAAAGCACATGCATTTTGAGTGGCTAACTGGCTGAAAAGTAATGCACAAATAGAATGAAGGCTAGGGTTTGCAGGGTATTGAACAACAATGGCTACTTTTATGAGTTTTTTTTGACTGCAGACCAGGGGACTTAGAAAATTGTAGAGGCCAAGAGACAAGACCTAAAGCCATGGAATTTTTAGGGATGCTTGGCAAGGTAAAAATAGAGGCCTAGGGATAGATTTTAGCTAAATTTGTATGCATAGGAAAATTTGGGTAACATTTTGGTGATTTCTGCTAGATGTCAACCTACTAGACATGGAAAACTAGTGGCCTTAACACAATCCATTGGGCATGGAGTTATCAATTGAGCACAAAAATTTGACAAAGGGATGGAACTAGAACCAGCAGGAAAAAAAAATTGCTCGTGCACTTCTTGGAAAGTAGGAAAACTAGGCTAGGAAGCTGGAAGAAATTAAGAGAAACTAACCTAAACTAACCAGTATGTAACACTAGTAAAACAAAACCATTTACTATTTGTGAAAAATAACTTCCCATCCTTCTCAGATTACAATAATCCACATGTCTCTAGAAAGCTATTAAAAGATAAATATAGGAGATATGTAGAATCACCTTCTTGAAAAGGATTTGACTGATATGGATTTTATTCACTTAGTCAAGCTGACTATAGGCACTATCATTGTAAGGAGAAACAATAAGTAGCAATAAGACCTTACTTTGTCAATGGGGACAACAAGCTGATTTATTTCATTCTCAGCCTCAACTTCTGGTGGAATATCATATTGGGATGCTGGTATAATTTGTACTCCTTTGATAACCTCCATCCTAGCCAAAAACCTGATAGGGAAACCATGAGAGATGTTGGACCTAGAGCTCTCCTTTATAAACTGAGGCTCCTCAGGGATTATTTTAGTCTGATTGATCTCCTCCTTATGCTTACTGGATAATGACTATCTTTTGTAGACTGTAAGTGTTCTCTGGAAGTGTGGGCTTGTCATCAAGATGCAAGCAAAATTATTCCATCTTGTCCCAAAATTGATCTTCCTCTTCTTTTGCTTCTTCTAGATTTTCTTGTAGGAGAAGTATAACATTGTCAACACAATTATCATGATTTTTTGAGAACTCATTTGTCCTAACCTATTCAAAGAGAGCCTCCTTGAGATCAACAATCTTCTGTTCAATTCTCTCTTTGTCTCCCTCAAGTTGTTCGCATCTCTCAATCTGTATGTGATAGCTTCATTTATATGTTTTAGTTGTAGAAGCCAGGAATCTTATATTTTGCTTGAGATCTTGTAGCTCTCTCTCATGAAACTCCTCATGAGCTCTTAGTTCTTTTTCTTTCTCAATCTGGAATTCATTGCCTTTATCAAACATGTCTTTTATTAAATGCCTTTGGTCTTGACTCATGTTTTCACCAATATTCCTATGAACTTCCAATTCTTCATAGGCATCACTCTATGCTCCTAATGTTCTTTGAAAATCCTCCTCTTTTTTAGCTATAGCATCACTAACCTTAATAAAATTTTCCTTGTAAACTTTGTTCAGCATTGTTAGATTACTTGCAAGGCTTGCTTGACTTTTTTGCTATCTTACAATGATCTCCTCACACTTCTTCCATCTAGCATCAAACTGATCCTTTGCTTGTGTCCACATATTCCTTTTTTATGTTTCCAACACTCATAGTGTCTCTTTTGTGCTTCCAACCCTTCAGTGAGCTTAGCCTAATTTCTCTTGTCTTGCTCTGCCAGATACCTCCTATAACCTTGATCCTATTGAGCCAAAGCTTATTTTTGTTGGACCTAGGCACGATAACCATGCTCTTTCAAGGAAAGCATCTCTTCTTGAGGTTTCTGATATGTGTATTGATGCTGCCATGACATTGGAAGTTGGGTGGGTGGGGGGAAAAAATGAGGTGTATGTTGCTCCATTGGTGCAACTGGATAGTCCTGCATGAAATCAGAAGTACCACTATTCTGATAAAGCTAACCTACATGAAATGAAAGCATGTCCTTATGGAAAGAAGGATGGTAATCCATCTTAGGTACTGATTCTCTTTGAAACTATGGATGTGAACTCAAAGTCACCAGATATGCAATGCAATGACCTCTCAAAGGTCTGCAACCTGCTGGAAACATATCAGAACTAGCAAGAACTATGAAAACTATGACCTTTTGGTCCCACAGTGTGTGCCAGAATTGTTATACACTAAGTTTTCACCCTTGTTTCAAGCTCTCATAGTCTTGATAACCTAGTATAACATGAGAATCATCTCTAGGTGTGGGACCTATGCTAACTGAGATGAGACCTCCAGGTTGTAGGCTAGTTCCTATTGGATAATCACCTTAATTTGCTTCTAGCTAGGAAAAGTAAACTTTTGAGGGAAAGGGATAGAAGAAATGCTTAGAAAGGGAAATGACTGAAAGCAAACTACCTACTAGGTGATACACCAAAATGAAGGGGTTTGAATCTCAGTATAGAGGATGAAAATAATGAACAACTCAGGTCTAGGAGATCACAACTCACTAAATAGGCCTGCATAAATATTTCATAGAAGGTTCTGCAATAGAAAAAATACTATTCAGGGAAAGACCGAGAGCTTTCACAAACAATAGTATTCCTAAGACTTTAGACACAATCTACAACCTGGAGACAAACATTCACCTCTGCAACTTAGCATAGGAATGAGAAAAGATTGTTAAGGGGTTGAGGTATACCCACAAAAACATTCACATCAAATCATCCACAATAACACACAATAATTGCAGAAAGAGAGAGGGATCAGGAACCCTGAGATATCACTCAAAACATACATATAGTTTGTTTCAATAAGAGATAATTCAGGCAAGGAAGCATAGGGACATGAAGAATTGCCACAAAATACCTCTGCAATATCTGAATCATCAATGGGAGATTACAGAATGTAGAAAACCAGAGGGCAGGAAAATGCCATAGTTAGCCTTCTAAGAAAGAGACCTTCTTCTTTACAAAATGTGAACTCTGAGCTTCAAAAGATCCAAAAAACATTATATACATACTCAACTAAACATAGGCAGGAGTAAAAACCTAACTAGGGTTACATAAATTTCCATATAATAATCACAACCCTAATTCTGTTAAGTCTGATCATAAATGTATCTCTACAACATCATGGCCGATCAAATATTTTGTTTGAGTGCCCATCCCTATACTCAAACTGCCAGCAGACAAAAAACCTTTATCCAACTATCTCCCTGCAACTCAAGTCGCCATAACAATCAAGTCTGGTACTCTCAGAAGGAAAATCCACTGAAATGACTATCTAGATCTTTGCATCACCCTTCCAACTGCAACCACCCCTAAAAACATAAATTTGAACCACCCGCACCCTCACATTCAACCAATAGGAATAGACCAGCAAGAAACCCATGAAAGATATTGCAATCCCTTTTGAAAAGGTCAAAGGCCACATCATCAGTCAAGAGCTAATATAAAATGAGCATGTCACAGTTGAACAACACCTCAGAAGTTAGGAGAATCTACACCTTGCATCGGACAGTGTGTTGGTTGTTCCCTTTGATCTTCAAAACTTGTAGATTTATACTTTGATGGATAACTATAATGAAACTTTGACTCTATCACCACTCCAAAGTCAACAAGGAAGAGGGCCAATTATAAGGATCAAGGAGATCCTCCTACAATTTGAGCCTCAATGCTCAGGCGGGTGCACCCTTGACTCATTTCTTCGAAGGAGTCTCTAAACAATATATAACTATACCCTTTACTATCTGATTGAAAGGTTTAGCATTTAATTATGTGTGTGATTGTTGATGATGGACTGCTTCCAAAGAATGGATTAGTGCCTTATCCTAGGGTAGAGAGTCACTTAACAACCTATATCATCCTAAAGCCTTAACTCAAACATATATAGACTTAGAGTAAGTGCTTTGCCTATGACTCCCCTCACTCGCATATCAGGACATCAAATCCTTATCTTTCCATGAACTCACTGAACTTACCTTAAAGACTTTAATCCTAACTTTGTGATGAAGGGTGCTCCCCTAATACCACAAGCACATAACAGAAATAGAGAAACAACAACAATAATATGTAAGAATAGAAAATTGGCTTCTTATTATCTCCACAAATGTGGAATTGCAAACTTTCAGAATTACAATATGCAAAGCCACATGGGCATTCCCTTACAATATTCTGTAGGACAAAGCCTCGAGTCAATACCCAAATCTACTATCCAGAACTGCCCTAGACAACACTACGGGCCTTCTTTATATAGGCAATTTCCACCGCCCGAGAAGGTTCTAGAAATTTAGCCCTTAGGGCCGACCAAATTTAGAATTATTTTATTTTACAATTTATTATATCAAATTCGGCTCAAAATGAGTTTTGAAACCGAAACAAAAATTTTGAAGAAAAATTATTTTTCGCCATTTTAGGTGACCCAACTTCCAGAGACCATAAGTCATCACCAGTTGACCCGATTGACTATTATAACCCCATTTCGGAAATGCCACGAAGTGGTCTATAGGTTTGATGAGCACAAGCACTGGTCACCCAAATTATTGACCTCATCTGGGGCCTTTAAAGCCTTCAAAACTGAGTTCAAAATTTCTGTACCCTACTAGCAATACCGAAAATCTTCAATATCTTCAAAACTACACCTGATCTAGCCATGAAACTTTGCTGGCAGGCTAATATGACTACAATGAACCTCCATATGTAAAATCAGACATTCTAAGATCGTAAGACCAACTTACTAAAAATAGCAACTCTACACAAGATAGCCCTTATTGAATACAAAAATAGAAATATTTTTGGGTGATGCAAGATTGCTCTTACACCCAAGATGCTCCTGCATCAGACACCCGGGGTAATTTGAGAAGTGACCCTGTCACGACTCAGGTGTGCAGAGGAAAACCAAGATGGTTAACCTCCTCCTTTGTTAGCCATGATGAATCTTCAATAGGTCATCCTTTCCATTTGACCAAATACTCTTCATATGTCCTATTCCTTGTGCTTCTGCCAACACGACTGTCCAGTATGTCTTCAATCTCCTTGATATCTGAACTGGTTGCTGGAATACTCCACTCTGCTGCTGCAACCTCATCTTCAACACCTCCTTCATGATACTCTGTCAAATCTGAACTGTTAAACACTGGTGAAATATTCAGCTCACTAGGCAATTCTACCTCATATGCATTTCCTAAAACATGCTTCTTCAATATCTTACATGGTCCAAACTTCTTCATTTTCAGCTTGTTATATGTACCAACCAGAAATCGCTCTTTCCACAAATAAACCATGACTTCATCTCCAACCTAAAATTTCTTACGTCTCCTTTTCTCATCTGCCTTAGCCTTATACTGTGCATTCATCTTGGTAATATGCTTCCTCACCTCCTCATGGATCTTCTTCAAGTTTTCTGCAAAATCCTCAACTTCAGCACTACTTATTTCTCCTTTATCTATCTTTCTCAATTCAGATGCATTTCTTGGACTACTTCCATATACAATCTGGAATGGTGATTTACTAGTGCTCCTATTGAAAAAATTATTGTATGCAAATTTTGCCTGTGGTAAAATCAAATCCCATCTTGTTGGCTTATCTCCAACCAAACATCTCAACAGATTTCCCAAACTTCTATTCACCACCTCTGTCTGTCCATCAGTCTGTGGATGATGTGATGAACTAAACTTCAAATCTATCTTCAACTTCTTCCACAATGTTCGCTAGAAATATCCAAAAAATTAGTGTCTCGATCTGAAACTATGGTCTTTGGCAAACCATGTAGTCTCACCACTTCTCTGAAAAACAATTCTGCTACATGAACAACATCATTAGTCTTCTTGTAGGGAATGAAATGTGCCATCTTTGAAAATCTGTCAACCACCACAAAAATTGAATCATGTCCCCACTGAGTTCTCGGGAAACCAAGAACAAAGTCCATACTAATATCCTCCCAAGGCTTCTCTGGTATAGGTAATGGCTGATACAACCCTATATTCTACTTCACTCCTTTCACCATCTGACATACTCTACAACTCTGTACAAACTTTTTCATATCTTGCTACAATGGTGGCCAATAATAATTCTCACTAACCAAAGCAAGGGTTTTATCACGACCAAAATGTCCAGCCAATCCTCCACTATGCTTCTCCTTGATGAGATTCTCCCTCATAGAACTTCGTGGAATGCACAAATGACTCCCTCTAAATAGCATATCAACTTGGATGATAAAATCCAACCATTTCATCCTATCTAGAGTAACAGGTTCTGTACAAGCTTTCCAAGCTTCACCAAAATCAGGATCCTCTAGATACAAATTCTTGAGTTCCTTGAACCCAACCACTTCAATCTGCATCTCTATCAGCAATAGTTTCCTTCTGCTAAGAGCATCTGCAACCCTGTTAGATTTTCCATTTCTATATTTCAAAACAAATGTATAACTCTGTAAAAACTCAACCCATTTCAAATGCCTTTGATTCAACTTTCCTTGACTATTCAAATATTGCAAAGCTTGATGATCAGTATACAAAAAAAACTCCTTAGGAAGCAGATAATGTCTCCACTTCTTTAATGCCTGAACTATACCATAAAACTCCTGATCATAGATAGAATATTTTCTCTTGGCATCATTTAACTTCTCACTGAAATAAGCAATAGGTTTACCTTCTTGGCTCATAACATCTCCTATTGCAGTACCACTAGCATCACAATCTACTTGAAACACCTTATTAAAATCTGGAAGTGCTAAAATAGGTTGTTCTGTAACTTTTTATTTCAACAATTGAAAACTCTTTTCTGCCCCATTAGTCCACTTAAACACTTTTCTATCCCCTCTCATTGTTTCAGTCAAGGGTCCACAAATACTGCTAAAATTTTTGATAAACTTTCTGTAAAAGCTAGCTAAACCATGAAAAGATCTTACCTCAGTAGCACTCTTTGGAGTAGGCTATTCAAGGATAGCCTGTACCTTCTCTGGGTCCATTTTTAAACCTTTTGCTCAAACTACAAATCCCAAATACACTAACTCTTTCTTCACAAAACTGCACTTCTTCAAATTAATCAACAATTTCTCATCTCTCAACTTCTCAAACACCATATGAATATGCATCATATGTTCCTCTAATGTCTTGCTAAAAATCAAAATATCATCTAGGTAAACAATGACAAACTTACCCAGAAATTCTTCCAGAACCTTGTTCATGAGCCGCATGAAAGTGCTCGGTGCATTGGTTAGCCCAAAAGGCATGACTAACCACTCGTACAGTCCTTCTTTTGTCTTGAAGGCAGTCTTCCATTCATCTCCTTCTCTAATCCGAATCTGGTGATATCCACTCTTCAGATCTATCTTTGAGAAATGCACAGCTCCACTCAAACAGTCCATAATATCATCCATTTGTGGCAATGAAAACTTATACTTGATTGTGATCTTGTTTATTGCTCTAGAATCTATACACATCCTCCACTCTCCATTCTTCTTTGGTGCTAATACTGTTGGTACAACACATGGACTCAGGCTCTCCTGAATCAATCCCTTCTGTAACAACTCATGTACTTGTCTGTTCAACTCTTCACTTTCTGTTGGTGTCATTCTGTGTGCTGCCTTATTTGGCAAACTGGCTCCTGAAATCAAATCTATCTGATGACTGATCTTCCTTACTGGTGGTAATCCATTAGGTACATTGTCAGATATAATATCTTGAAACTCATTCAACAAATCTGCAACCTCTACAGGTAAATCCTCTACTTCTTCTTTACCAACTTTTAGAATTAAAGCAAAACACACATGCTCATGCCTCATACCATCTAGGAATTTTCTTCCATCAACAAATGTTATTCTTGCATTACCACATACCTTTTCTTCGGTCTCCTTCAATAGCTTTAGCTTATGTCGCACTCCATCCTTTGTCAGGGAATAGGTATTCGCATGACCATCGTGTACTGCACATTTGTCAAACTGCCACGGTCTACCCAACAACATATGACATGCATCCATAGAGATGATATCACATAGTACTTCATCTTGGTACCCGTCGATCTTGAACTTTACCAGGTACTGTTCACTGACCATGACCTTGTGGTCATCCTACACCCAGGCAATCCGATATGGATGTGGGTGTTTCTATCTCTTGAGCTTCAACTTTGTCACCATCTCTTCTGACACCAAATTGTCAGTGCTTCCACTATCGATAATCACATCACAACATTTACCCTCACACTTGCATCTAGTGCGAAACAGGCTCCTCCTTTGTTCAGGTTCATTATCACCACTCAGTAAGACTCTTCTGTTAATTAGCATTTCTCCTCTTTCAGCATCTTTAGAATTTGATGATCTAGCATCTTCATCTACATGTGCAACTATAGCCTGGCCTTCATTTCTCCTGTCTATTCTGCCTTGGTGCCAAGGACATTCAAATGCCCTATGTCCTTCTTCTCCATAGTGAAAACATGTTCCACAGAAGCCTCCTCTTCCAAATCCTTGTCCTCTTCCTCTTCCTCTCTGATCTCTATTACTCTGATCCTGGAAATGATTGGAATTATTTCCTCTCGGATTCTAACTGCTACTAGCCTCATCCTTCTTTTTCGGATCTTCATTTCGGCCACCATGACCTCTTCCATTTTGTCTGTTCTCAAACTTGTTCAGCTTTTCTTCTACTTTTAGGGAAAACTGGTATGCCTCCTCAATACTATTTATTCGAACCAGATTCAACCCCTCCTGAATGCTTGGCATTAACCCATTAAGGTATCGGGCAACTTTCTCCTTATCAGCTTCTGCATGGCCTGTCCTGATGAGGAGTCAATAGAACTCCTCTGTATACTCCTAAATAGATCTTCCTACTTGCTTCAAACTTTGCATTTTCTTTAGTAGGTCAAGCTCATAATCAACAGGAATGAACTGTCGCTTCAATTTATCCACCATCTGATCACATCTTGTGATTTTATCTTTGCCTCTTCTATTTCACTAAATTGAATTTCTTGCCACCAGATCTTCACATGACCTTTCAATCTGGCCTTCACAAATTTGACCCTATCAAGATCCTCAACATCTTCATACTCAAAATATTCCTCACATTCATTGATCCAATCGATCAATTCCTCTACATTAAGATTTCTAGAAAATGTAAGAATCTTAATCTTAGGTCTTTTCCCAATCTTGGAAATCGCCCGAAAAAGTCTTTCTTCCTCCTGGTTCACAATTTTAGCTTCTCCTTCTTGATATTCTTCTTCGGCTTCATCCTCGCTTTCATCTCTGACATTAAGATTCATTCCTCTGTGAATCTCTTCTTGCAATGCTCACACTTGTCTCTGCAGCTCTCTAACCTCAGGTGTCACAGCACCAGCTCTTCCACCACGTTCTCTTCGTGGAGGCATTTTCGCGATGCGCGCTGAAACCCTAACCATGGTCCCGGTGCAAACTGCCTCACAGTCGGTGATCTATTTACACATTTAAGAACTCCTTCTCTGATACCACTTGATGAAAGCTGCTCCCCTAATACCACAAGCACATAACAGAAATAGAGAAACAACAATAATAATATGCAAGAACAGAAAATTGATTTCATATTATCTCCACAAATGTGGAATTGCAAACTTTCAGAATTACAATATGCAAAGCCACATGGGCATTCCCTTACAATATTTTGTAGGACAAAGCCTCGAGTCAATACCTAGATCTACTACCCAGAACTGCCCTAGACAACACTACAGACCTTCTTTATATAGGCAATTTCCACCACCCGAGAAGGTTCTAGAAATTTAGCCCTTAGGGCTGACCAAAGTTAGAATTATTTTATTTTACAATTTATTACATCAAAGTCAGCTTAAAATGAGTTTTGAAACCCAAACAAAAATTTTGAAGAAAAATTATTTTTCACCATTTCAGGTGACCCAACTTCTGGAGACCATAAGTCATCACTAGTTGACCCGATTGACTATTATAACCCCATTTCAGAAATGCCACGAAGCACTCTACAAGCTTGATTCATACAAATGCTGGTCACCCAAATTTTCAACCTCATCCGGGGCCTCTAAAGCCTTCAAAACTGAGTTCAAAGTTTTTGTACCCTGCTGGCAATACTGAAAATCTTCAATATCTTCAAAACTACACCTGATCTAGCCATGAAACTTTGCTGGTAGGCTGATATGACTGCAATGAATCTCCATATGTAAAATCAGACATTCCGAGATCGTAAGACCAACTTACTAAAAATAGCAACTCTGCACAAGATAGCCCTTATTGAATACAAAAACAAAAATATTTTTGGGTGATGCAAGATTTCTCTTACACCCAGGATGCTCCTACATCACTTTGTTAGGAACTCAAAGATAACCCCAAAATACTCTTTGTTTACCATATGCTAACCCACTTTGTGCAATCAACATATATGAGCTCAAGAGCAAAACAAAAAGACATACACCAATATGAGATTGGAATCCAAAATATTCTCACTAAGACTTGTACAATCAATACATTACCAAATGACAAAATGCACAAAGGAAACAAACCCTAAATCTAGGCTCTCCTTGTTGAAATTTTCACTATCAACAATCTGGGATGAAAACCAAAAGAATTGGAACCACTGGAAACTCAAAAAGTCTGCAACTTATACCCCCCTAGTCATCTTGAAAATTTGCAACAAGCTACGGATGACTAGGGTTAGGGTTTCAACCACCCAACCTGCTAGAAACAATCATGAATTTAATTAAGGGGCGGGAAACACATCCAATCTAGGAAAGAGGAAATCCTAAACTGATCCTTAATTATGAAAGTCTTCTCTGCAAGTACAAAGGATCACAAAACTAGGCTCAAAAGGACACCCTACAACATGCCTTGAGCCACAACTACAACGTACATGCTCTGCAAACGAGCACTAGACATTCTGAACCACACAATAAACCAATCACTTCTCACCAAACAGGGTCATTTCTGCATTGAATTCCATAAAAATGGTACCCTTTATCACTGGAAACTCTTAGGAATTCAAATTTGAATCTCAATGGTTATTTCTTTGGCACTTGCATAGAAACGAGGGCCAAATTTTAAACCTTTACCAACTTTAAAACTTAGCCATCTGATCAATCTCCCTTGAAAGGCTTTATGACTTACCTCAAAAGTGGTCCTAATCAAACTTAGCGAATTGGCGACAAAGAACCTTCACCAATTCATGAAACACTTCTCTCCTTTGCTAAATAATTTAGTGACTTCCTGACTACCGTTCGCCAAATCGCTAAACAAACTAGTGAATCACCTTTTTTATGCATGAATGTGCGAACACATTGAATTTGTTTGACACTGCCAGATCTTTATCCACTCTGCCAAACCTCAGACCCCACCTGGGCCCGCTCGATGCCACATGTCACACCACCATTCACTGCAACCACCGAGTCACCTAACATAGGACCCACTACCCGTCAACCCTTTTAAACACTACAAGATTGGACGGTTGTCGCATGATCGCAAGGGTAAAGAATATTTCTTACAGTCATGCGACAACCATAGGATTGAAAGGGCTCTGACCACCGAGCCCACATCTCTACCCTACATCCACTAGAACCCTGCCACCTCAACATCCTTTGACAGTGGGCCCACTGCAAACAAACCCGTCAGCATCCAATCAGATGATGGGTGCATGATCGCAAGGGGAAAGAATATTTCTTATGATCACACGCTGACCGTAGACCTTAAATCTCTGACACCAGGCCTTGCTGGCATGAAATCCAACTCATTACAGGCAACCAATAGAAAATTGACACATCAGTGCCACCGAGCAGACAGGTCCCACTACACTTATCCACCAATGGGCCCCAAGTGATAGATGTCAACCGATCGCATGGTCGCATGTCAAAAATTATTGACATGCGATCATGTGACAACCAATGAAAACACACACCTTCGCTCCCTTTCTGACATCGAGAACACCACCGAAGAAATGCTGGAAATAAACAAGATCAACGACAGGAGCATGATCGCATGGGGTGAGAATATTCCATGCGATCACATGCCGACCATTGATCTCCTCCCTCTACTACTTGAAGAATCTAGCCCCACCAACCATCACACTTGCACACTTAAGACTAATAAACAAGGAGTGCCTACAGAAGAGAAGAAATGCAAGGTCGAAAACACACAAGGTTTTTGGTGAAAGATCGAAAACATCCAAGGTTTTCACAATGGAAAATGATTGAAAACACATAGGATTTTCGATGCCAGAAGACAAGTGCATAAAAGCAGGAAGGCATAAGATCGAAAATAATGAATGTTTTCACACAGACCGAAAACAACATGGATTTTCAAAAACATTGTGGGTTTTCGACACTGTGGCAGATTTTGAAATTATTTCCTGTAGACTTTAGAATTTGAATAACTTTCTAGATTTTGCAATTCAGCATGTGCAATTTGGACTGGAGCAAGGTGACACATGAAGAACACAGGGCTAAGGGTGTACATCATGAAATAAATGGATTGTCTTTGCAAGTTAAAACTAAAATTGGAGGCCGGGTAGAGACAACATAACAAAGACTGTAGGGAAAAAGGCCATTTTCATAGGATTTTTTCTATGGTAGAAAAATGGCCTAATAGTGGCTCTAGTTGGGGATACATGGCTCTTGCAGGCATGGAAAGAACTTAGAATCACTGGTTAAAGCAGACCATCCCACTAGATAAAATTGCAGACAACAAGGAACAAGCAGGGCAAGACAAGCAACCGGACCCAAAACTGAAAGAACAAGGCAAAACAAGGTAGGGGCAAGCAACCTATATACAGAGATCTACAAAATGTACAACCCTAACTACTGTTCATGGAAAACAAAGTACTTCAAATGAAGTACTACTTTAAGAATTGTCTATGAACTGGCAACTCTTGAATATCCCCATTAAAATCCTTGATGATGTAAGAATCTTTGCCCCATTTCTCATGAATCAGATATGGCCCTAACCAGATGGGATCAAATTTACCATGCTTCCCCTTATCCTCCAATTTTGCATTCCAAACTAACACCAAATCACCAGGTTCAAACTTCCTGTCAACAGTCCTTTTATCATATAAATTCTTAACCTGCAACTACAATTTGGCATTCCTTGCAACTGATTCTCTTCTAGTTTCATCCAACCTAATGAGGTCCTCAATTCTCAACTACATTTCATCATCAATGTCATCATCATTTAACTGCACAAACTTTTACATCTCCAATAAGTTATTCTGAGGCATTCTAGCATGAATTATGTATACTAAGTCAAATGGTGTACAACCAATTTCCCTCTTCATAGTTACCCTATCAGCCCATAAAGCTAATGGCAGCTTTGAATTCCATGCCCTCTTATTTTTCTCAAGGATTCTCTTCAAGATCTTAATCAGACTCTTATTAGTAGATTCTACCTGACCATTTCCTTGTGGATGATAAGGTGAGGAATTAGAAATCTAAATTCCCAAACCTTTGCAAAAGTCCTTATATTCGGCAGACCTGAAGCACATAGCATTATCACTCACTATCCTCTCAGGGCACCCAAACCTTGTAATAATATTATTCATCAGAAAGTCAATTACCACCCTACTAGTTGCATTCCTTGTAGGTATAGCTTCTACCCACTTTGTAAAGTAATCAGTGGCAACTAAGATCCATGAATGTCCTCCACTTGACTTGTTTGGTATCTCCCCTATGAAATCAATTCTCCATTGTTGGAAAGGAGCCTGAACTTATACTAGCTTTAATGGTACATTACCTGAAAACTTAATCTTACCAGAGAACCTTTGACAAACATCACATCTCCTTACCAACTGTTCTGCATCCTTGAAGATTGTGGGCCACCAAAATCCTTCTCTCAAGATCTTATGAGTAGTTATATTACCCATATAATGTCCACCACAAATTCCCTCATGCATCTCCTTCAATAATACATTAGCTTGATTCTCATCTACGCATTTCAATAGTATGCAATCCAAATTTTTTCTATACAACTTACATTTCACAATTACATACTTGATGGCCTGTAACTTCAATGTCCTCTTTTGATTATCATTCATACTCTCTGGACACCTCATGTTTCTCAAATAGTAAATAATATCTTGATACCAAATACAATCATCCATGTCACATGTATAATCAATTTCAGAATGATTTACCTAGTTTGCATCTAGATTGGATTGAGCCATCAGTTTTGCCAATCCTTGACCTCTAACCAACTTAGTGATCTGGATCTCAACATTGAATTCCTGGATCCTATTGATCCATCTGCACCTTCTTCCAAACACCTCTTGCTATGAGAAAATATCCTTCACAGCCGCACTTGGCACAAAAGCAATCACAACTACTCCCATCAAGTAACACCTAAAAGCCTTGATTGCTTTCACAAGTGCATAAGCCTATTTCTCATTTATGTCATACTTTAATTCTGCAGCCTACAAAGATTCACTGAAAAATGCAATAGGCTCCTCAAAACCATCCTTATTCTTTTGTAACAAAACTACAACAATAGTATGAAAAGATGAAAAGGAAAAGATATGCATTGGGACATTATAATTGGGTGCCATAAGGACTGGTGCATCTTTGATAGCCTGCTTGATATTCTTGAAGGCCTCATTAGGCTCACCCTCCCAATTGATTATAGATCCCTTCTTCAACATCTTGGAAATAGGTCTAGTAACCTCTGCAAAGTTTGTCACAAACCTCCTTAGAAAATTGACCTGACCAAAGAAGGACTGAATCCCTTTAACATTCTTTGGTCTCTAAATTTTATCAATGGCTGCTACCCTCTCAGGGTCAATTATCACTCCTTGCTTCCCAACTAAGTGGCCAAGCAACTTACCTTCTGTGACACCAAAAGCACATTTCCTTGGGTTCAAAGAAATGCCAAATTCCAAGGCCCTCACAAATATTTTTTCTAAATGACCACAATGGTCCTCTTCCCTCTTGGAATAGGCAGTTAAATCATCCTGATACACAACAAGGAAAGCATTGATAAAATCTGAAAAGGCAACATCCATTGCCCTCTGAAAAGTAGCACCAGCATTTGTGAGACCAAAAGACATACACATAGACATATGTTCCCCAAGGTGTTGTAAAGGCTATCTTGAATTGTTCTGATTCCTTAACAATGACCTGATTGTAGCCAGAGAAACCATCCATCATTAACATCAATTCTGATCCAGTTACACTCTGCAACATAGCCTCCATATTGGGCAAACAATAATTATCTTTCAATGAGCTAATGTTCAAATTCCTGAAGTCCACACAAAGCCTGATGTCAACATTCTTTTTTCTTATAGGAACAAGGTTTGACACCCAAGAAGAATGCCTTATAGGCTTGATAATGTCAACATCTCTCAACTTCATTAATTCTTCTTGCATCTTGGGTGCCAAAGTAGGATTAATAGGCCTTTGTTTTTTCCAGAAAGGTTTAGCATCTTCTTTCAATGGAATAACATGCTGAAATAAATCCTCTCTATAAACCTTTAGGTCATCATATGACCATGCAAAAACATGCCTGAATTTCCTCAATAATTCAATCAAAGGTCTCCTTGCCTTTTGAGATATATCTCTACCAATGTATACTTTCTTAGGTGCGTCATGTGATCCAAGATTTATCTCCTCAAGATCAACATGATCTTCTCCTTTGATATTCTTTTGAACTCTATCTTGGTTGTCAAAGACAGTCTCCAAAACAACAAGCCCCTTGGGCACCTTGTTAGTTCTAAGCTGAATGGCCTCATTGCCTAAGACAACCTCCCTTTCTCCTACTGACTCAACCAAGGCTGAACAATCAAATTCCTGACCATGATACTGATCCTTGCAATCCATAAACTTCAAAATATCATTATCATCATCAAAAACTTGCCAATACTCAACATTATCTGGTATACTAGGCCTAGCCTGAATTTCAACTTTAGAGATACCAGAGAATGTGACATCATTGGGATTGATTATAATATTGGCTAACAAGTCAGCCACCTTGTTGTTACTCCTATCCTTCCACTCAATATTGAAGGCATCAAAATGTTCAATCAAATCCCAAACTGCATTCCTATATTGTTTCAACCTTCTATTCTTGGAAGCATACACTGACCTAACTTGGGACAACACCAACTTAGAATCACCAATAACATTTAGACATTTAATACCATGCTTTTGTGCCAACCTCAATCCTAACAACAAGGCCTCATATTCTGCTATATTGTTGGTACAAAAGAAATTCATTGTGAAAGAGAACTTTTAGGTGTTTCCATCAGGAGAAATAAGTAAAATACCTGCTCCTGCACCATCTTTGCAATTTGCACCATCAAAGTACATTACCCACAAATTACTCTTCACAAAATCAGCACCTACTTCAACAAAGATAGGTGACAAAATATGTTCATTTTCAAATACAGGGATCTCTGCCCTAAAAGCATTAACATCAGTATCCACAAAACATGTAGTTTCATTATCTATGCTTCTCTCAATCATGTGGCATACTCTTGGCTCTTGTTCAATCTTGACAAATTGATCATCAATCTTGAAAGTTGCATAGGACAAATCACACTGTAAACTTCCACCCATGGCAGCACTCCACCTTCTAGATAGCAACATCCCATAATGAGGAGGGACATCCACCACTAAAACACTCATTGTTAGCTCTTTCTTTGGATATGCTACCAACCTATATGGCATTGCATTGATAGTCCCAATAACTGGTACCTCCCTCTGATCCATTGCACAACACCTACCCTGCACTCTATCAACTTTAAGGCCCAATCTCTCCATGATTTTGAAAGGCATGATAGTATTAGAGGCACCACTATCAATCATACAATTTCTTAACTTCATCCCATTCACAAGAACACTTAAGAAGAATGGGTCCATATTTTCAAGGCTGGCATTGACAGAACTGTCCAAATATATTGGAGGAATTTGAGACATAATTCCCTGAGCAGCAACATCCTTCAAAGCTTTATCCTGAGATCCATTGCATGAAGTATCATTTTTGTGAGTATTACCAACCCATGTAATAGCTTTATCTTTATGTTTAGGGATCCTCAATAATTCTGACAATGGAACCTTAACTATAATTTGTGACAATACAGATAACATGTCAATAGGGGTAGAAGCAGGAATCTCAATCTGCAATGCCTTAACATCCTTTTTCTTGTCTGACACATTAGGTGTACTGACCACCCTCACTTTTCCAATCCTAGCCATTGTGTTAACTAGCTTCTCAATCTCACTAGAGACCTTTTCAATTCCAACTCCCTTAGGCTCACAATGCTTACCTTTTACGTTCTTGAATTTCACCATGTGATCAACCTTTGATTTGTTCTCATTAGGTACTCCGAAGTTGGTACTCTTTATAAACATTCCTGCAGCTTTCTCATTTGTATTCCTTGCCACCATGCCTCTAGTTTGCACTTAGGAAATCATTTTTGCAATAATCCTATCCATCTCTTCTCTAGAAGGTCTTCTCAAATTTATTGGCTTGGGAGAAGAATTCATGTTACATGTTTTCTGATCAATGCATTCACCATCAGAAAAAACCTCTTGATGAAAAAGGGCCTGATTATGTCTCTTCACATTTACATCTACCTCTTCATCAAAATCAGAATCATCTTCATATCCTAGATATGAAGAAACCATGTTGCATCCAACATCATCTTGTTCTTCTTCTTGTTCTATCTCCTCATTGCCACAATCTTGATTTGCAGCCATAGATTGTGCAACCACGCAATGCTTTGCAGAATGAGGGGACTGGCATGCAACACACCAAGATATGTTCTCCATGACATTTATTGAAGCCTTATGCAGAGGGTCAAGGACACCTCTATCATTTTTTCCTCTTTCAATAGGGATAATAGGCTTACCATCCTTCCATTGGGTGTTGTAGGGGTAGTTCTGCAACCTATTCTGTTTATTGAAATTGTTGTTGAATTGAAGCCTTTCATTGCTAGGAGCACTGATGTTCCTATTTGTAGGTACCTTCAAATCCTTCAATGCATTAAGGACCTTATATAATTTATCTTCTTCTTGCCTCCTAGATCCAACATTCTTATCATTTTCTTTCTTATATTTTTTGTCCCTAAACAATTTTGGGTCATCTCTCTTTCCACCCAATTTTCTTGATATTTTCATGTTGTTCTCAATATTGATAGCAATCCTAAAAGCATCCCTAAGAGTTCTTGATTCTTTATCCCTCAATAAATATCCCATCTTCTCATCAAATGCATTTAAGTATGTAGTTAGACAAACATTGTCATCTAACTGCATAACTTGGAACAACTTATGCATACCCTTCTGAAATCTCATGTTGAATTCAACTGCAGACTCATTCTGATTTTTCCTTGTGGTGTTGAATTCATTCAACATGAAATTAGCATTAGGCCTATCACCATACTTCTCTTTGAAACATTTCTCAAAAGAGTCCCAAGTATCAATACATCTATCAGGAAGCCTCTTAAACCAATCTCTAGCATCCTCCATTAGAGATTGAACAAATAGTTTCATGACTATATCCTCATGCTCTACCTCATAATCATTAAGCATATCAACAAATAACCTAAGATGCTCTTCACAACTAATAGCATTATTACCAACAAACTTAGGTACCTTATCTCTAATATCATTTGGAAAAGCATTTGGATAGCCAAGAATTCCATCAAAACTTATTTTCCTATAGCCTTCTAGTTGCATAGGTCTTCTTTGAAAGCTTGAACTAGTGTTAACCCTAGGATCAACATTAGCATCTATATTTATTTGTGCATTTGACTGTTGCCTAGGATCTGCACCTATCCTAGCAGATGAAGAAGGAAATGAACTAGTAGCATTACTAAGTGGAATAGCAGTAGTCATAGATGACATACCTAGTTCAGTAGTAGATGGGCCAAGAGCATTAGCTGAAGAAGCCCTAAAAAATTGGATCTTCCTTTTCTTTTCTACAATGGAAGCCTCAACCTCAGCTCTCTCTAGTTCTCTTGCAAGGTCCTCATCTTCTCTTCTCCTTCTCTCCATTTCAGTGTCCTTATTTGAATCAGGTGGTGGGATCCTTGGTATTTTCACTGATTTGCTTGCTTGGTCACCCACCATCTTCTGCTTTCCTTTCTCATTAATGATAATAGCAGGTCTAGTGATCCTATGCCCATCTTTATCTTTAGGCAAAGGGACATAACTTTGCACTTGTCTAACCATAGGGCCCTCCCTATAAAATTCATGATCCTAAAGCAAGCACTCTTGCTCACTCCTCAAGGCATCAAGATCACCAAAGACATCATGCTGTAGATTTCTAGGAGCAGAAGCAAGAATTTGGTTTCTCTCCTTCATTTCATTTATTTTTCTAAGAAGAGACTGCCTCTCTATCAAAGCATTCACCTTTTCAGCCTCTCTCTCCTCTTATAATCTTTTATGCATGGCATCCTACTCTGCCAACTGCAACCTTAGTGCATTCAAGTCATTAGGATCCACCATAATGTCATCAGAACCAAATGACACATCCATATCAGGAAGATTTTGATATGGGAAGTGAACTTGCCTATGTCTCATGGGTTCTCTTCTAAAATGATCTTCATCAAGATCTAGGTCAGCCTCAGGGGTATCATAGAATCTCTCTTCAGAGTGACTACCATCTGATCTAGAAACTCTATCTTGTGAACCATCCTCACTTGAGGATACATGTGGTACTCTGGCTCTAGCATTTCTTTGTTCTTTCATGGGAGCACTAGTAGACTCACCATTCCTTCTAATCCAGCTCTTCTTTTCTTGTCTAGGTAGCTGCTCCAAAGTGACCTCTGGATTCTTTCTAAGAAAAGACCTAGTATTTCTCCTCTTATCCATGATTTATCAATATGTAGCACTGGTTCTAACCTTTGAGTCACCACCCACCTAGATGGGAAATCTTTGAAACACAACAGGAAAACAAGAACACACTTACAACCTTCCTCTCTAGATTCTCACTAGCAGAATCATTGTCTTGTTGATGGCTTGGATGGGCAGGTCTATCTGGTCAATAAGATTTTGAATACTTCAATATGACTGCAACCAGAGACCTAACATATGCATATCTTCATAATCATTCTCCCCAACAGAGTCGCCATTTTGTTGGTTGTTCCCTTTGATCTTCAAAACTTGTAGATTTATACTTTGATGGATAACTATAATGAAACTTTGACTCTATCACCACTCCAAAGTCTAAAAGGAAGAGGGCCAATTAACAAGGATCAAGGAGATCCTCCTACACTTTGAGCCTCAATGCTTAGGCAGGTGTACCCTTGACTCGTTTCTTCGAAGGAATCTCTAAACAATATATAACTATACCCTTTACTATCTGATTGAAAGGTTTATCATTTAATTGTGTGTGTGTGATTATTGATGATGGACTACTTCCAGAGAATGGATCAGTGCCTTATCCCAGGGCAGAGAGTCACTTAACAACCTTTATCACCCTAAAATCTTAACTCAAACATATATAGACTCAGAGTAAGTGCTTTGCCTATTACTCCCCTCACTCACATATCAGGACATCAAATCCTTATCTTGCCATGAACTCACTGAACTTACCTTAAAGACTTTAATCCTAACTTTGTTAGGAACTCAAAGATAACCCCAAAATACTCTTTGTTTACCATATGCTAACCCACTTTGTGCAATCAACATATATGAGCTCAAGAGAAAAACAAAAAGACATACACCAATATGATATTGGAATCCAAAATATTCTCACTAAGACTTGCAGAATCAATACATTACCAAATGACAAAATGCACAAAGGAAATAAACCCTAAATCCAGGCTCTCCTTGTTCAAATTTTCACTATCAACAATCTGGGACCAAAACCAAAAGAATTAGAACCACTGGAAACTCAAAAAGTCTGCAACTTATACCCCCCTAGTCATCTTGGAAATTTGCAACAAGCTACAGATGACTAGGGTTAAGGTTTCAACCACCCAACTTGCTAGAAATAATCATGAATTTATTTCAGGGGTGAGAAACACATCGAATCTAGGAAAGAGGAAATCCTGAACTGATCCTTAATTATGAAAGTCTTCTCTACAAGTATAAAGGATCACAAAACCAGGCTCAAAAGGACACCCTGCAACATGCCTTGAGCCACAATTGCAATGTACATGCTCTGCAAATGAGCACTAGGCATCTTGGACCACACGGAAAACCAATCATTTCTCACCAAACAGGGTTCGTTTCTGCATTGAATTCCATAAAAATGGTACCCTCTATCGCTGGAAACTCTCAGGAATTCAAATTTGAATCTCAACGGTTATTTCTTTGGCGCCTACAAAGAAATGATGGCCAAAATTTAAACCTTTACCAACTTTAAAACACAGCCATCCGATCAATCTCCCTTCGCGGGCTTTATGACTTTCCTCAAAAGTGGTCCTAGTCAAACTTAGTGAATTGGCGACAAAGAACATTCACCAATTCGTGAAACACTTTGCTCCTTCGCTAAATAATTTAGTGACTTCCCCACTACCATTCGCCAAATCACCAAACAAACTAGCGAATCACCTTTTTTATGCGTGAACGTGTGAACACATTGAATTTTGTCAGCACCGCTAGATCTTTATCCACTCCGCCAAACCTCAGACCCCACTTGGGCCTGCCCAATGCCACATGTCACACCACCATTTGCTGCAACCTCCGAGTCACCTGACATAGGACCCACCACCTGTCAACCCTTTTAAACACTGTAAGATCAAATGGTTGTCCCATGATCGCAAGGGGAAAGAATATTCGTTGCGGTCATGCAGCAACCGTAGGATTGAAAGGGCTCTGACCACCGGACCCACATCTCTACCCTGCATCCACTAGAACCCTGCCACCTCAACATCCTTTAACAGTGGGCCCACTACAAACAAACCCGTCGGCATCCAATCAGATGGTGGGTGCATGACCGCAAGGGGAAAGAATATTCCTTGCGATCACATGCCTATCGTAGATCTTAAATCTCTAACACCAGGCCCCACTGACATGAAATCCAACTCATCGTAGGAAACCAATAGAAAATTGAAACATCAGTGCCACCGAGCAAACATGTCCCACTGCACTTATCTGCCAACGGGCCCCAAGCGACAGATGTCAACCGGTCGCATGGTCACATGTCAAAAATTATTGACATGCCATCATGCGACAACCAATGAAAACACACACCTTCGCTCCCTTTCTGACATCGGGACCACCACCGAGGAAACGCCAGAAACAAACAAGATCAACGACAGGCGCATGATCGCATGGGCTGAGAATATTCCATGTGATCACATGCCGACCATCGATCTCCTCCCTTTGCCACTTGAAGAATCTGGCCCCACCAACCATCGCACTTGTGCACTTAATACTGACGAACAAGGAGTGCCAGTAGAAGAGAAGAAATGCAAGGTCGAAAACACATAGGGTTTTTGGTGAAAGATCGAAAACATCCAAGGTTTTCACAATGGTGAATGATCGAAAACACACAGGGTTTTTGATGCCAGAAGACAAGTGCACAAAAGCGGGAATGCATAAGGTTGAAAATAATGAATTTTTTCACACAGACTGAAAACATCATGGATTTTCAAAAACATTGTGGGTTTTCGACACTATGGCAGATTTTGAAATTGTTTCCTGCAGACCTTAGAATTTGAATAACTTTCTGGATTTTGCAATTCAGCACGTGCAATTTGGACTGGAGCAAGGTGACACATGAAGAACATAGGGCTAAGGGCACACATCATGAAACAAATGGATTGTCTTTGCAAGTTAAAACTAAGATTGCAGGCTAAGTAGAGACAACATAAAAAAGACTGCAGGGAAAAAGACCATTTTCACAGGATTTTTGCTATGCCAGAAAAATGGCCTAACACCGTGGTTGCATGATTGCATGGGATCCAAAGATCCCATGAGATCATGGGACTACCATTGATCTTGAATCAAGTGGAACCTCTACAGAACCACTGACCATCAGACCCACAAATAGCCCTCATATCACCCGACTGACCACTAAAAAAATTGAACACGTCACCACCTAAGGACCCACCATCGGAGACTTAGCAATAAAATGGATCTAATGGCTATTGCATGATCACATGGGACCAGAAGATTCCATGCGAACATGTGACCACCGTAGATCTTAGATCAACTAGAGCCTACCCTGCACCTTGGGTCCACTACAAAGTCATCCTGTCGCATGATCGCATGGAATCAGTAGACTACATGTGAACATGTGACCACCATAAGATCTTAATTAATGATAGATCACTAGGCCCCACTCTGACAGGCTTCTACATCACGAACTCACAATCAATGAAAAATGAATACCTTGGAAAAAATGACAATGGTCCCACCATTAGGAAGTGATGAGTTGGGAGGAAGATCAATGGTCGTCTCATGATTGCAAGGCACAAGATTAAGCCTTGTGAATATGCGACAACTGACTGATTAAATAGATTATCCTTCTTAATCAGGAAGTAAAACACTGCTTAGGATTTAAAGCTAGGCCTGCCAATAGGTGTCGCCCTGTCACATGATCGCATGTCAGAAAGTCTGACAACCCAGAGTCATGAGATCATGCGACAGCCACAAGTTAAGGGGAAGGCACTTTAAAAAGATTTGCTGGGAAACTTAGGCTTTGCAGGAAGTATTAAAAAAGGGACCTGCTCGACAACCTAGTGGCTAACATATGAAGTGGTCACCTTAAATAAAGCACATGTGTTTTGAGTGGCTAAGTGGCCAAAAAGTAATGACCAAATAGAATGAAGGCTAGAGTTTGTAGGGTATTGAACACCAATGGCTAATTTTATGATTTTTTTTGGACTACAGACTAGGGGACTTAGAAAATTGTAGAGGCCAAGAGACAAGACATAAAGCCATGGAATTTTTAGGGATGCTTGGCAGGGTAAAAACAGAGGCCAGGGGATAGATTTTAGCCAAATTTGTATGCATAGGAAAATTTGGGTAACAATTATCATTCAAAGCATTGGTAGGAAATGATTTATAGAAATATTTCAAATTATTTCCACACATTTGAAACTATGGTCAAGAAAAAACAGAACCATTTATGTAACTCATAAATTGTTATCAAGAGCCACTCCAATTAAAATAGTATCCAATGAGAATAAATAAAATTGATGTTAAAAACAAAATCTCCTTTCATTCTTTTGCCATTTAAAATTTGTTGGGTTGTGATGGAGGTGAGGATATTTACTAGCGCATAGGCTAGAGAGCTGGCTTCTTCGTCATCTCATGAGAATGTTGAGGTTCTAAAATACAACTTCATAAAATGACAAAGGTGATCATCAAATACAACACAATTATTCACGCAAAAAACCTAAATACCATATTTAGCTCATTCATATACATAATCATGATTCATGAAAGCAACCATAACTTGAATTTATAATGGAGTTATAATGTGTGTGTGTGTGTATATATATATATATATATATATATATATATATATATATATATATATATATATATATATATATATATATATATATATATATATATATATATATATATATATATATATATATATATATATATATATATATATATATATATATATATATATATATATATATATATATATATATATATATATATATATATATATATATATATATATTATAACTTCATATCAATGAAATCTCATCCTTTCAAGCATTGAGACGTAGATTTGTAGATTTGTTGATAAGATTACAAAGGTAAACATATAAATCCAACAACCCAAACCCTAGCCCTTTGAAATTTGAGTAATAATGTAGGAAATTACAATAGATTGTGAAGCTCCACAAGTTGAGGCTTGGGTTTCGAATTCAGGCTAATGATAATGATTAATTATAAACCTGCTCGGTTTCCTTTAGCAAATGCAAGAAGAGAAGATGATTTAAATAAAAAATGAGAATTACAAAGTGTGTCTAGTCTTCTTGTATGTTCCCCACATAAAGAGTAATGGTATTTTGAAGAGTCATGGTATGTGATTCCACTACCATAGCTACAAAGACTTTTCCACTACTCTACATTCGTGCTTCCTTATTGTGTGTGGTCTTCTTTCAATTACATGCTTTTTTTAACTGCTCCATAAATGCATAGACATTTATTTAAAATAAAAAATTGTTTTATTAAATTGGGATGTACAATAAACCACTCAGGATATGCAATTAACCAGAGATAGTCTACGCATCCAGATGTACAAGATTGTTCACATTCTTTATTAAGCCTAATTTTGGGCTTTTTTATAGGGACCACTAAAAGTCTCCTACCATTTTCGGCTTTTTCTACATGCAAATTTTTGAGTTGGGAATGGAAGCTGAAAGGTTTCTTTTTTCTTACACCGATTTTTAAGATGACCTCCTATAAGGAGGTTTGATGTTAATGTTGGTTTATGCCTCTCAACATAAATGTATATTTTGTTCATTTCACTTTTCCTCTATGTTATATATCTGATTTTTGAGGATGTAATAATGATACATATCATGAATAGTTTAAACAATTTTTAATTGATATTTTTTTCATATGACTCATAATATATTTATATGTTTGTTTCAAATTCTCAACATTATATTTCTATTTTGCTAATTAATGTGTCGTCAATGTAAAAATGCCTTTACAAATACAAGTTTACTTCATGGCAATTTTTTTAACTAAGAATGTAAGTAATGATGGTCATCACAAATAATCTAAACTAAACAAAAAATCTCTTTTTCTGTACATGATATATTTATATATTTATTTAACATTCTTAAAAAAAAAATTCTAATTAACATGGGAAATACACCATTCATAAATGCAGGTTTTCTTCATTTTAATTCAAAACCGTCTCACGCAATGTTCTCTACAAAGAAAACCTTTAACGACTCGACTCATTCATTTATATTCTTGTCCTCGTTATTTTTTTCTATTTATTAGCATGAACTTTCTCGTATTCTTTTAACTTCATTTATCATGTTTCCATTGACCCTCTACTATTTCACTGTGGGGGATGTTTAGCACAATATCAATCATTCAACTCTCTTCTCAATAGTAAACAAAGATTTATGTAAACAATGTAAGGATTAAACAGTCGGTTACAGTTGTATTCACTATCCAGTAACGAAACCCAAGATGAATCATTACTGTCTACTGAATGAAAGAACATGAAATGGAGAGAGGAACGAATTGCAGAAAATGCTAGGTTTTATTTGTCTATGAATTTCAGTGGTTGTCCTTACGCTGAAATCCCGAGACAGCAGCTCATGTGGTTGTCTCTTCTGATACGACCACATTTTCCTTGGCTGCTGTGGTTGGACAAGCATGTTCACAAGGTGGGGGTGAATGTATAGCGGAGACATTTGCAAAACAATATAAGGAAAAGTACAGCAAGCACAGTATTTATCTTCATCCGTGGAGAACTTCCCATGTCTAGGTTTGAGAAAACCTAGATTAGTTTGTAGATGAGTACTGAGATGGGATTCAATTAATCACTACGACCCATTTATAGGGAGATCCACACCTGATAGCCATATTTCAACTATTTTCTTCCACCCTCAGCTATTCAAAGCCCTAAGGAGTATAGGAGACAAAGCAATTTACTCAATTACCGTTTATTTTCATATACGGTTTGCTATTCAAAATAGAAACTTTGACTCAGTAATTCTTCCATTTTCATAATGAAATGTCGAGATAAACGTCTTGAAGTTTCAGTTTAGGAAGTTGTCATTGAGAGGAAAAAATTTTGGGTCAAAGTGGGCGCCATGTTCTACACAGATATAATATTTAATGTTGATCTATCTATGTTACGAGAGAATATAAAACTTGAAAACATGTTTAGATTATGTGATGGTAGTGTTTAAAAACTTCAGAGGTGATTATGGAACAAGTTACGATAATGTCTAAGGGAAACTTACATACAACAAAAGAACACAATGATACTTTTATCGAACCTCTAGATTTTCCCAAATTTATATTTTGATTTTATGACTATGCAAAGTTCATATTTAAATGGTGAAGGACAGCTCCCAATTCATAGATGTTTGTTAATTTTCATCTTCGGTAATAATAATTTAGAGAGGAGAGTGTAAATAAACGACCAAAGACGGATGATTGACCAATCAACGAGCATCATGTAGAGTGAGTGAGGCACATGTTGTTGAAGTAATTCGACATTGTCTAACTAGTGTTTGTATTAAAAAGAGGTACAAGGGATATTCTTATAGAAAATTATGTATAAGTTAATATATTAGAAAGAACAAGTTTATATACATGCATAGAAGATATATTAATTTAATGTATAATATTTAATATATAAAATAGTAAATTTTATATAATTTTAAAATTCATAAATAATTGTTTATATAAATCTATTGACCATGAAATAAAAGGATTTTATGTATTGGAAAAAGAGTTTTTGAAGGACAATTATTTGTTATCCAAATTAGTTATGATGAAACATGAGATTTCACTAATTTGAAACAATATCATAATGAGTTAAGCCATTATAAACAAAAAGGAAATGTACAATTTATTTGGATTTAATTTTTGGCAGCTGTAACAAATTATTTCCTCAACTTCGCGAGAGTTTGGTCAATACAAAATTTTGTGTGTGTGTGTGTGTGTATCTACATTTACATATACATATACATATATGTGTATATATGTAGAGAGAGAGAGAGAGAGAGAGAGAGAGAGAGAGAGAGAGAGAGAGAGAGAGAGAGAGAGAGTATTTCAACCATAATATTGTATCTATACCAAAATAGGAAAAAATGGCTTAAATAAATAGCCTTATTATGGTAGGTAGGTGATTAGTTGAAACGGTGATGGTTGTGGGAGATGTAAGAATGGTCTATTTAGATAAGGCTTTCTCAAAAGATTGAAACGTAATTACACAAGTAGACAATCAATGATTTTTTATGCTACATATTTAATATGTTTTAATACTTTAAATTTACTTTGTCAATTCTACATGTCAACATTTAATAAATCATAATTTTCATACCCATGAATTCAACATAGATAAAATTTTATTTTTGCATATCTTTTTGTAAATATATAATAGTACGAAAAGGGTCAAGTCTTTCAATTGCATATGGAATTAAGAAATGCTTTCAATTGTTCATTCAAAGTAGGAGATGTCGCGACAAGACAGGAAACACATCACAACATCGGAGTTGAAGTTGGTTAACATCTTACAACACCCACGCTTATCTTTTCTTGACATTTAATGCATAACATTGATTTAGTAGCTAGTAGGATAAGAATATCAGAGATATAGGTTATAGTTAATAGATCATTAACAAGTTAGTTTATGCAATAAGGTTGTTGAGTTGGAGTAGGTATTCCTTTCTAGATCCTTGTTATATTCACTAGTTATATGTGTCCAATTCAGTTTTCTCTAACTTGTATCTCAGTTGGACTAACTATGATTAAAGAGTGGATTGAGTTTAGTTATTCCATACTTTTCAACTAACTAATTTGGATTTCTAATGATTAAGGAGCGAGAAGAGGAAAAGCATCGAATATAAGAAATGTTACGGGAGTGAAGAAAGATTTTGTAGATTAATTTGGATTGCTAATGATTGATGAATAAAAAGATCAATGCATAGAATATAAGAAATGTTATGGGAATTCAGAAAGATTCATCAAATTAAAAGCAAGAAAATTAATTATATTTTCAAAAGTGCAAGAGCTATGTAAAACATGGGAAAATTGGAGATAGAAATATTCAAACATGAAAATAAGACTATTTTGGGGATAGAAACCCCACAAGGAGCAAATCATGTTTTAAATTGTCACTATGGTCATGAGGTGTGATCAAATATACAGAGCATGCCTAGTAATTTTCATGAGACTAGTAAATTTTAATTTGCCCAAGAGATGTTTGAAGTGAATATATATATATTTTAAAAAATTCTTGCTGAAGTATTTCTACGTGTATTGTATATACACATTTAGTTGAAGTTTTTACAAAGTTAATGCCTTATATGCTAGAGTTTATGAAATAAAGATAGAAAAATTTCTAACATAGGCCATGCCACACTATAGTTACATAATTCAATTCGTTTTATGTTATATTTATTTGTATAAGTACAAAAAAAAATATGATTATATTTATCTCTTAGGCATTTTGGTTTTAGTTAGCATATCTCAATGTATAACCAATATAATATTTTGTTTGTATCCATGATACAATACAAGTTTATTTACCCAATCAATCATCTTATGTACATCCTTTTATCAAACTCATCTTGGTATATCTAGGTTTTCATTGAAATTTAATTTTTAAACCCTAGATATTAAGTAGTGTTTTCCTGAGTTGATATTTAGTAGGGTTTTCCATCATCATTCACAACAATATAGATTTTCATTATTTGCACTACTATTATCTCACACTACAAATCTAGGTATGCAAAATGGATACCGGAGATGAATAGTTATAAAGAATGTACAGGTAAGAAAATAATTTATGTGTGCTCATTAGATCTTACATTTCTTTAATGCATATCTAATCTTTTCTCCCACCATCACTTCATAGACTCTTGTGATTGCACAAATATGAGAATCTCTCAAAAAATAATTGTCTAAAATAAAACAAGATTATAGGAATTCAAATTATATTATTTGAGATTGTGATGTCTTCTCTAGTGTTCTAACTTTTGAGAGATAGATATTTCTTCCCTATAACAAAACATAGATTAATGGTCGATAAACATGTTAATTAATAGGTAATAAACAATAAGTTTTATATATATAT
>BSBK01014484.1:0-67168 GCA_027943335.1 Chamaecyparis obtusa
CCATGAATGTTCGTTCAATTACCTTATGATTGTATTGTTTCTGAAGAGATTTATGATAAGCTTTTATATGTTCTAATGCATGTATTCGTTGTTCATCTAACATTTCTAATTCTTGTAAGCGTTGTTCATGAAAAGTATCTTTATCAATTATCCCATGAAATGAAATATGTAAAGCAGGTATTTCTAGTTCCAAAGGCATAATAGCATCAGTACCATAGAAAAGATTATAAGGAGAAGTACCCGTGGCGGTACAAACACTAGTCCTATAAGCCCATAAAGCATAAGTCAATTGAGTATGCCAATCTTTGGCATGCTTATTAACTATTTTTCTCAAGATTTGTTCAATAATTTTATTTGATGCTTCAGCTTGTCCATTAGATGAGGATACTAAGGAGTTGAAAATCTATGTTGAATCCTATATTTCTCCAAAAATTTCGCAACTTCCTTATTTTTAAAAGATGTTCCATTATCCAAAATTATCATCGAAGGAATACCAAATCTTGTTATGATATTATTAAGGATGAAATCAAAAATAACATCTGCTGTTGTTGAACGAAGAGGGACAACTTCAACCCACTTCGTGAAGTAATCCATAGCTGTGAGAATGTAAGTATGTCCTTGAGAAGAAGTCAATGAGATTTTTCCAATAAGGTCAAAACCCCAAATACTGAAGGCCATGGAGAAACTTGATTACGAAGCTCACGAGTAGGAGCATGAATCAAATTACTATGTTGTTGACATTGAGGACATTTCTTAACAAATATGAAAGAATCTTGTTCCATTGTTTGCCAATAATATCCCATTCGAAGCAATTTATTAACCAAAGATTTTCCACCAAAATGTCCCCCGCAAGAACCAGAATAAGCCTCTGCTAAAGCTACAAGAATTTTAGTTCTATTGAGACATCTTAATAACAATCCTTCATAAGAGTGTTTGTAAAGTGTATCTCCTAAAATGATGTACCGCACTGCAAGTTTCCTAATACGATTACGCGTGTTCCGTGTTGCTGATTCAGGAAAAGTACCATCTTTCAAAAAATGAAAAATATGTGAATACCATTCATCTGAATGCAAATTGAAATAGTCAAAAGTGATCTTATCAGAAATTGCAGGGCATTTAAGAGTTTGTATAGTAAATTGAAAATTTTTCTCATGATTCTTGAGACAAACCAAAGAAGCTGCACTAGCCATAGCATCTACATGTTGATTATCCTTCCTAGGTAAAGTCTGAATCGTATAAGATGGGAATTGTGAAAGCACATCAAGAACTAAATCTCTATATTGTGTCATTTTAGCATTTTTAGTTTGATATCCTCCTTTAATCTGTTCAACTATCAGTTGCGAATCACCATATATTTGTAAATGTTGGATATTGAGGGATGAAGCTGCTCGTAGTCCAGCTATAAGGCCTTCATACTCCACAATGTTATTAGTACAAGGAAAGGTTAATTTATATGATAAAGGGATGGGTTTTTTTGTAGGGGAATCAAGATGATACCCACACCAGAACCTATTTTACACTTAGACCCATCAAAATATAATTCCCAAATATCATCGTGTTGAATAGTTAGAATATTATCATCAGGAAATTCTGTAGAAGTAGAATTTTCATCTAGACATGGACTAGGAGCCTCGGCTAGATAATTTGTCAACGCTTGTCCCTTAATAGATTTCTGAGAAATAAAATTAAGATCAAATTCGGTGAGCAACATAACCCATTTTGCTAATCGACCAGAAAGATCAATTTGTGAGAAAAGATGTTTCAAAGGATTGAACTTAACAATCACATTAACTTCATCATTTATAAGATAATGCCTGAGTTTCTGACATGCATAAACTACAGCTAGACATTGTCTTTCTAAATCTGTATATCGTGTTTCATAATCAATTAAAGTCTGACTAATGTAATACATGGGTTTTTCTTTACCATTATCATCAATTTGAGCTAACAACGCACTCACAGCCCGTGGAGTCGCTGAAGTGTATAATTGAAATGGTTTATCAAAATTTGCAGGTTGCAAAATAGGAGGATTTGCAAGATACTCCTTAAATTGCTCAAAATTTGTTTACACTCCTCATTCCAAGAGAAAGTGGTATCCTTTCTAAGCAAGGAAGTAAAAGGAATAGTTCGGTTGGCTAAATTAGAAATAAAGCGACGAATAGCTTGTATTTTTCCTTGTAAACTTCGTAACTGAGAAATATTCTTAGGAGGAGGCATATTAACAATAGCATCAATCTTTTCAGTATCTACTTCGATGCCTCGCTTAGAGATTATAAATCCTAATAATTTACCAGAATCAACTCCAAAACACACTTCTTAGGATTCAATCTCATATTATAACTTCTAATTCTTTCAAATATCTGTCGTAAAATAGTAACATGATCTTCTCTTTGTATAGATTTTTCCAAGATGTTATCCACATAATCTTCAAGAATCTTATGAATGTAATCATGAAAAATCAGAGTCATAGCCCGTGGTAAGTTTCTCCCGCATTTTTTAATCCAAAAGGCATCATGACCCAACATAAGGTTCCCCAAGGTGTTATAAATGCAGTCTTAAATTGATCTTCAGGGGGGATAAAGATTTGATTATATCCCAAAAAAACCATCCATAAAAGATAACAAAGCATGACCCGCTGTTGAATCCACAATCATATCAATATTAGGTAGCGGGAAATCATCTTCAAAGATGCCTTATTTAAATCTCTAAAATCAGTGCACATCCTTATCTTATTTTCTCCTTTTGATACAGGCACAATGTTTGAAATCCAATCTGAATAATCTATAGAATGGATAAATCCAGAATCCAATAATTTTTCAATTTCTCCTTTGACTAATAAAGCAATTCGTGGATTCATCTTTCGAATTTTTTGTTTCACCGGCTTCATATTCGGCTTTAAAACAATGTTATGAGTAACAATCTTAGAATCTATACCTGGCATATTAGAATATGTCCAAGAAAATATATCCTTAAATTCAAGAAAAAGGGAAACCAAGTGATCACGTTCATCCTGATTCAAACATTTCCCAATTTTTATCATCCTTTCAAGATCAGTTTCATCCATTTGAATATTAATAGTTTTAGTAATTAACAAAGCACTTCTTACCGAAGAATCCATTGGTAAAGGGAGAATATCATGTTCTTCATGTTCTCCAAAATAAGCATCTATTTTTAAGCAATAAGGCTTTCCTCATTTGTGATGAAACTTAGGTAGATCCTCATAAACCCCTAAAAATTCATTAAGGCTTCATCCTTAGGAAAAATATCCAAAGAGGATTGTTGATTAAGGTCAATAAGAAATGGGTTAACCAACTTCAACTATCCACTACAAATATGATTAACATTAAGAGGAAAAGTCGATGGTTGTCTATAAGGATTAAATCCTAATCCATATGTATGATCATAGACATCATTATCCAAAGGTACTTGTATACCTTGTTCATATTTACCACATCCTTTCCCATTAAATCCTAATTTTTTAAGCAAATGATTACCAAGGAAATATCTATCAGTCATGTCAGAAGGAATCCAAGGAGCGGCATATGTCACAATGTCGTAACAATCAGGCTTTATAGTGTCAAGCATTTCATTAATCGAAGCAGCAACAAAATTACTTTTTAATTCCTCAGACAACGGAGAAGAAATAAAAACTTTTTTCTCAAAATCATTTTGTTGCATCATGAATTCTAAGTCAGAGACCTTATATTCTCTAATAAACGTAGGATTAAAATCCAATGTCCCCCAATCATCCTCAGTTAAGGATGAAGAAGAAGATGGAACTTCTTGTTGTTGAATCTCAGGTTGTTTTATCTCAAATTGTTGTATCTCCGATTTTTTTCAATCTCTTTATTAGGTTGAATAGGTTTAGAGTTCTTAGCATATTCTTCATTTAAGCAAGGGTTTGGGGCATCGTCCACATGTAATGTATACATTAGGTTATTATAGATGAACCTCACCTTGCGATGAAGAGTAGAGGAACTGCATGCATAGTATGTAACCATGGTCTTCCTAAAAGAAGGTTATATTTGAGAGGTCTAGGCATAACATGAATAGGAGTATTTAGAATAACTGGACCTAATTTAACAGGTAAGGTAATAATACCCCAAAGTCCTTTTCGCAATATTATCAAATCCACGTATAGGAACATTATCAGGTTGAATAGTAGATAAATCAACCTTAATCGCCTTGAGCATATCCATGCTACAAACATTAAGTCCAGATCCATTGTTAATTAAGGTTCTGTGAATGATACTCTGATTAATAGAGACAGCCACCATAAGAGCATCATATTGATTCTGCACCTCTAAGGAAGGTAAATCATTATCAGAAAACACAATAGGAGGTACAGAAGGCATAGTATGCATATAATCCAAATAGAATGAATGTTTTCTTGATTAGGAGGCAAAGTAGGAAGAGTAGATAGAGCTTTTTGTAATGCCTCATGATATGTTGGGGAGGTTTGAAGTATTTCCCATAAAGATATCTTAGCAGGAGTAGCACGTAATTGGTCAGCTAAGTTACACTCCTTAAAGGTAGATGGATACCTAGGTGCTTGAGGAAGCATAGGTTGAGAAGGAGGTAAAGAAACTGGAACAGTAGGCTGAGGATTATTCCGTGTACGATAAACATGTAAAACGGAATCAGTGTTATCAAATAAATCCAAAGGATCTCTAGGTTTACCCTTAACTGTTATACGAGGACATCCTTTTACCGTCATCAAAGGTGTAGGATATATCAATTTAGGTTTATCAATGTTACAAATAGTGGGACATGAAGGTAACCATGCACACACCCTATGGTAAAGGTCAATTAGAGAGGTTGTGGAGGAGAGTGAAATAGGCATAGGATCCATGGAGACCATATTCGAACCATTTTCAGTCTCACTACCATGGACCTCATTAGGGAATCTATCTTCTTGTACAATAAAAGACTCATCAAAGTACTCAAAACAAGAATCATACATGTTGAAGACAAAGAAAGTAGTAAAAGCATGAAAATATTTTTGTATTTTTAAAGGAATTTTGCAATTTTTTGTATTTTTGAAATATAAATGCAAGAAAGAAATCTAATCTTATAAGCATACAAGATTTAAATCTAACACCATAAAAGAAAGAGTTGTCGTAAACGGGTTCACCAAAATGAATATGGTTAAAATGGAAACATAGTAATGTACCTAACATTCAACACATATTCATTTGAAATTGAAATTGGAATTGGAATAGCATAAGTAAATCTAGAAATACTTGCAAATCAATTAGGTCAAGATACATACACCATCATGAAATTGATTCATAAATACCTATTTTCTGAAGTTTGTGCACACTTTCAGAAAAATTCGAAACCTGTCTTGGACTGGAAATGTTGAGATGAAGAAAACCCAAAAATCTTTCTCAGCTCAGCTCGGGTTTGACCCTCATAAAAGGTCAAATACCACATTCTTTATTTGAAGTCTGATTCGAATTCTATTCACAGATCCTGGAAGTTCAGCGAAAAGGGTACTCAAAGCTATCCTCTGATCCTTAAAACAACAACTGTAGATATTTGAAAAGGGGAGTTTTGGGGTGGCTATATAGGGTTTTAACTTAGTCAAACCCCCATTTTGGTGGTCTCCACCTCCATGAATAGCCGATTGAAATAGAATGTGTGTGTGTGTGTATTGAAAGTGTAATGCCAAGATCTAATCCTCTAGATCAAAACCCTAGCATGAATATGTATGAAATAACAATGCATACATTTGAATGAGATAGAAAAGCATACCAAGCCCCCAAGGCTAAAGTAATTCTACCAAACTCACAATCTGTAATTGCTACTCGATGATTGAATCCTTGAATGCTTGAAAGTTGATAATGGTGGATCAAGGAAGAAAGAATCTCTCTTACTCCAAATATGAATTCACAAAGATGCTTGATGTCAACAATGGCTTGATCTTCTATGTCTTCCTCTTGCTAACTTACACCTTCACTATTCCTCCCTTGCTTGAATTCTTGCTTTCACTTGAGCGCTTGCAATTGCTTGAGATGAGATATGAAAACTTGACGTGAAAATGAGAGAGGAAGGCCTCCTTTTATAGTGAACTAGGGCACACTCCTCTAGAGGGGCCACCTTGGAGAATTAAATCCTGATTAGGTCCTAAAATTTAGAAAATATACCTAGATTAAATGCAATTAAAGGATTTACCATCCCGAAACCCGAAATGGCGAACCCGGAGGTGGGAAAATAAATATCCCGAAAACCCGATGCCCAAAAAATAAGGATCTTGAGAATTTGGAGAAAGGGGGTCAAAGTCAAGGTTGACCCTAACCTAGTCAAGTTCTAACTCGACCTTGACCCTGGTCCCAGGTTGACTCAGAACCAAGTCAAGAGGTCCCGGGGATGCCCAAAAACCCAGAACTGATGCCAGAATAGAACAGAATGTCAGTGATAGACATAAAATCCTATGATTATCATGATGAAGGCCAAGAGGATCCATTTCTAAATCCTACCTAGAAAATAGAGCTGTGGAAGAGGGAAATTCAGGGGAATCCTTAAGATCCTAACCCTAATTTCACCTAGAATGAAGAAGATGGGAGCAAAATGCATCCTAAATGCATGTCTATCATGATAAATGTAATAAAAGAGGGTGCTAAACCTACCAAGATGGAAGTGCTTCCATTTTAAGATGATACACTATTAATGATATTAGGTCCTAATTTGGGTCTTATTGCTCATATTAGGTCAGGTAATACGTTAAAAATTAGGTCTTAATGGGTCATAATACTCATTAGGTCTAATTAGGTATATAATTATGTCTTCTTAGTCTTATCTAGGTCTTATTAGGTCTTATTAGTCTTAATTAGTCTTATCTAGGTCTTATTAGGTCTAATTAGTCTTATCTAGGTCTTATGTACATACACATGTATACATAAAAATCTATATATATGTACATGTATACATGCATATATATACATGCATACATGCACATATATATATATATATGTATGTATGTATGTATGTATATGTATCTATGTATGTATATATATATATATATGTATATATATATATATGTATGTATGTATATATATGTATATATATATATATATGTATATATGTATGTATGTATATATATGTATATATATATGTATATATATATATATATATGTATATATGTATATATATATATATATATGTATATATGTATATGTATATATATATATGTGTGTGTGTGTATATATATATATGTATATATATATATATATGTATGTATATATATATATATATGTATATATATATCTATATGTATATATATATGTATATATATATATATATATATATATATATATATATATATATATATATATATATATATATCTATATATGTATATATATAGATATACATATACATATATGTATATATATATAGATATATGTATATATATATATATATATAGATATACATATATATATATATATATAGATACATGTATATATATATATAATATATATATAACATATATCTATATATATATATATATACACATACATATAATATATACATGTATATATATACATATATATACATACATATAATATATACATGTATATATATATATATACATATATATACATGCATATATAATAATAAAAAATCTATATATAATCAATACACATGTATATCAAAAACTTTAAATAAAGAAAAATCTATATATAATATATACACATGTGCATATATACATGCATATACATGTATATATGCATACATGCATATATACATATATATACACATGTATACATGTATATATACATATATATGCATATATACACATGTATATATGCATGTATGCATGTGTATATACATATATGTATATATACACATGTATACATGTGTATGTATATATTATATATATATATATATATATATATATATATATATATATATATATATATATATATATATATATATATATATATATATATAATATGTGCATATATATATATATATATATATAATATGTGCATATATATATATATATATATATATATATATATATATATATATATATGCACATATACACGTGTTACATACATACATAATATAATATATATATATATATATATATATATATATATATATATATATATATATATACATATATATACATATATACACATATATACATATATATACATATATACACATGTATACATGTGTATATGCATATATACACATGTATAAATGGTGTATATGCATATATACACATGTATATATATGCATATATACATGTATATATGCATATATACTATTTATCCATCTATCAAAAACTACAAATAATAAAAATGAAATATGAAAAAACTTGAAAACAGCATTTGCAAATTCCGAAGCTGTCCACGGGTTTCACTGTCGTCGAAAGTGACAGTGAAAGTCATTTTTGGTGATTATATTTATGCCAAACTTTAACCCTAATTCATGACTTTCGATCGAAAGGCATTAGCTAAAGAATTTCGATCGAAAGTGACATAAGACTTTCAATTGAAAGTTACTTTCGATCGAAAGTCTTATGTCTAAGGACTTTCGATCATAAGTTTTGTACTTACGATCGAAATTTCATTATAGTTTCTATCGAAAGTCATTAACAAATTTTTGGCCGAATTCTCTTTTTGGGCCGAATTCGTTCCTCCCAAAAAGTGTAACCCACTATTGTGGGTTCACCCAGCCATTGAAGGATTCAATCTCTATGGAGCCCCTTTGTTGAAGATTTCTCCATCTATATCCGCTCAAGCTTCTTCCTATTCCAAGATCCATTCAAGATTGGTGTTGAAGATCTAATGTATTTGATTTGAGACATCCTACATACAATTCTACATTCATTTGGAGCATCCATACTTGTGGATTCAAGGATTCGAATCCTCCACAAGGGTTTCAACATAGGCAAGGTGAATTGTTTCATTTACTTTGTTTATGAATGCAATTTCAATTCAATTTCAAGGTTAATTCCTAAATTGGGGTTTGACCAAGGCAAACCCCTCCCCCCAACAAACAAAACCATTTTGCTTGCAGGAACAAGTGTGAAACAATGAATTACAATACGAATCTGAGTACCCTTTTTGGCAGACTTTCAGGATCCATGAACATAATTTCATTAGAGCAACAAGGTCAAGGTCAACTTAAAGGGGTAAGATTGTACCCCTGTATTGAGGTCAAGGTTAACCTTTCTCAGAACAACAAAAGGTTTTTGGTTTTTCTCTGTCCTCTGTGTTTCTAGGCCAGATCCGGTTGTAAAAATTCCCAAAACTGAGTACAACATTTTCCAAATCTGTCATATTTTGAGGTTAGTATTTGTCTTTAAGTTCAATTAGGATTTCAATACTTCCTTTCCATAACAGAATATAAGGTTTTCTCCTTTCTTCATATTCTTCATCGATTGATTCATTTGGGTATTGACCATTTTCTTTTGGTTGATCAATTTGGATCTTTCCTTTGGGAATTTGGGGTATTGAAGAGGATCTTATCTTCTCCAATCCTATATCACTCTACCACATATTTTTACAAATACATATATTTATATATTACATTTTGGTGAACCCGCGATAGACAACTCTTTCTTTTATGGTGTTAGATCTTGCATGTATTAGCCTTCTTTTATGTGTTTGCATTTACATTTCATATAAATAAAAAATACAAAAACATTTATTTGTTCATGCTTTGTGTTTTCCTAGTTTAGTTCATTTGCATTGCTTTGGTGTATGAACTTTACTACCTCTAGTCCTACTTATACTATTCCCGTTAGAAGAAGTCATAGAATTATGGGTTTCTTTGATCCTGAGTCTTCCTCTCCTCTCCTTAGGATCCCGAATGATATTCATGATTATAATCCTACTATGGAGCATAACTCTTCTCACTCATCTTATGATGAGGATGATGCTTTAAGAGTTCCTCCTGAATAAGTCCAAAAACTTTCAACTCAACTTGATAAAATGGAAAATTGGCTTACTCAAGAGAACCATAATCAAGATTTTATTCAAGCTATATATGCTCTTAAGAAAGTCCTTCGTGATAATGATCAAGGTGTTAATCTTTTGTGTGGTAACACTCATCTTGTGCATTTAAATGTTAAACCTTTAGCTCAAGAAGCTCAAGATTTAGGATTCACTCCTCCTGTCACTAGTGTGGAACCTTCTTCCGTTCCTTTACCTAGTATTCCTACTTATAATCCTCATTTAGTGACTACGTTGGTTCCCTCTCTTCCTATGATTTTTCCTCCCGTATCCCTACTGACTTCAAAACCTTCTTATCATAATGTTCCTTTTACTTATTTCAATCCTCTTCCAACTGTGGCTCCAAGTGTTCCCTCGGTTGTGTCTTCCATTCCTGTCGCTTCATACACTTCAGGGTGGTCCCACAATAGTGTGTCTCACTTTTTGGCCAACTTTGACACAGAGATCAACATTCTGAGAAAAAACTTCACTTTCGAACACTTGTTGCTACAAAACTATTAGAAATTTGAAGATGATGTAAACTAGAGTCTTTTAGAATTTTATTTCTAGTTTCTAAATATATATTTTTTTTTAAAAAAATTCATTTAAATTCAATTTTCCTTCTCCTTCAAAAAGTGGTTTGCGTGAAAATTGTGTATTTAAGGAGTTACTGTCAGTTGGATCAATATAACTTTTTTTTAAAAATATGATAATAATGTAATTCTTTTTAGATTATATTTGTAACTTCAATATCTAAAGGATGCAATTGGTTTCATTCATTTTGGGTCAATATTTCATAGTTTATTAAGTTCTAAAGTGACAGTAACGTTAATTTAGACATAAGGTCACTTGGATCGCTCTAACTTGATCTGTGTATATATCGAAATTCAATTTTTTCTTTTTTATATAGAAAGGTAACACAAATACTCTTTTCCTACATATTTTTTATAATTTTATTTTTGTAATTTACTATTTTTCCCAAAGTCTTGAAGAGATAGGTTGTTGAATGACCAAACAACCTATGTTTAGTTAAAGTAATATTTAAAAGTGATAATGAACTCAATATGTATTAAAATTGTATTCATTAGAAAGCTTGTTTTGAATAACATCACACTACATAGATAGGTTTTTCAAATGGATTCATTTGATCTGCTAAAACATAAAGTCGAAGTGATTTTTTGTTAGCATTTTAAGAGGTGTGAAGGAGACTCCATTGTAGGTATGAATGAGGAGTAATAGATGTTATATCAATATTTTTTTAATCTAAGAGGATTTGAGCTAACCATTTGTAATTAATTCCTTCAAATAGAACCTCTCAAGGCTTAAATCATCATATTTATTAAAAATGTGTTATTTCAGCAAAAATCAGCATGTCTAAAAAAGTGGGACACACTATTGTGGGACCACCCTTTACCAAGTGTTTCTAGTGTGTCTATGCCTCCTATTTCATCTAATGATTCCACAATCATCAGTTTGGCTCAAACTATGTCCTCTTTACAACAACAACTTGCATCTTTAACTCAATGCAAGTTTACCATTCCTACATGTGACATGGGCAATCCTTTATCCCTAGACATTATTCATGCTCCTGTTCCTCAACAAGCCGATATGCCTCATCTTGAGAATTAAAATGGTAAGGGAGACCTCGTTACTCATGTTAAAACATTCCAAATCCTTTGTAGTGATTATGCTCATGACCATAGGATTTTAGCCAAGTTGTTTGCTAGAACTTTTCATGATAGGGCCTTGCAATGGTATTGTTCCTTGCCTCATTATTCTATTGATTATTTTCCAAAACTTGCTATGCATTTATTCAATAATTTCAAAATAACATTGGTCTGCAAGTGTCCTTAACTGATTTGATGCATTGTAAACAGAATACTAAAGAAAAATTCACTAAATTTATTGGTAGATTTAAGCATTTGTATGCTCAGATTTCTTATCCTATTCCTGATATTGATACAACGTATGTTTATTTCAAATTTACAAAAGGATATTAGAGATAAGATTCTGCTTACTGAATTTACCTCTTTTCAACAACTTTGTGCAGTGCTTCATCATTATCAATTACAAATGAGTCAATTTGAGAGCAACACTCCAATGGCTCCTGTCGCAATTGATAAGAGTGATGTTGCTCCTAATCCAAACATGTTTCAAAAACCTAACAACTATGACAAGATAAATAAATAAGAAAATGCAGTTGCTGATCAAGTTGTTGTTGCATCCAACAATGTCACTTCTGCATCCACTACTTTTCATCTAAATCGTACATTTACTCCTCTTTTTGAATCTGTGCATTTTATTATGAGTAAATTGTTGAGTGCTAATATGATTACTTTACCTCCTACTCGACCTCTTTTACCTGCTACGGTGGCATCCAAATCCTTTGATTCCAAAGCCTTTTGTCAATACCATTGTCAGAATGGCCATGATATTGAGAAGTGTTATTCTTTAAAACATAAGATTCAAGATTTAATTGATTCTAATGCCTTATCTGTTGATAATTTTGATGGTAGTGGGAACAAATTTGTTTCCCCTCCTAATCAAAATCTCCAAATTTATATGAATCCTTTGCCTACACATGATACTAATACCATTGTTCAGCCATCTTTTGTGGATATTATTTAAGATTCAAAGATGGATGATCTTAATCACATTGTTAACCATGTGGAGCAAGCTATTTTGTCTCAATATGTATCTCCACCCCAGCATCAATCTCAAACTCAACTTCAAGTTCCACCTCAACCTAAGCCTAAACCAAAACCTCAAAAACAACCTAAGAATAAAAGACCTAAGGAACTCTTGATTACCTTTGACGATTCTGAGACTATTAAAGCTCCTGATGGTCCCCTTTATATTTATGCTAGGATTTCTAAGATACCTATGCACGGTTATCTAGTTGATCCTACATCCTTAGTCAATGTTATTACTGAAGAAAATATTTTTATGAAGAACTTACAACATGATTCTTATGATACATCGAATGCATGGATTCAAACTTGTAATGGTTTTCTGTATCCATCATTTGGTTCTATTAACTTACCTATTGAACTTTGTGGTAAAGTTGTGGACACTACCTTTGTTTGTGTTCCTACTTCTGATAATTTTCAAGTTAAGTTAGGTTTTCCTTGGTTGAATGCCATGCATGTCGTTGCTTCTCCTATCCATAAGTGTCTTAAATTCGTTCATGATAAAGAAGTGAAGAGGATTAATCATAGTTTATATCAACCTTCTAGGCCCAGCGATTGTGCTACACTTGACTTCTTTTGGCCTTCATTACCTAATTCATGTCCTTCTTGACTTGATAACCTTTTTCGCTCATATCAAGCCTATAAAGATCGCAAGATTCTTGAGTTAAGCATGCCTTAGATGGATCTTAACCATGGTCTTTTGGCTACGCATTCAATACCTCCTTTATCCATGGCTTCTAGTTCTGTTAATCAAGCTCCCAGTGGTTCTTTTCAGTCTACTAAGAATCCTACTAATCCTCCTATAGAACCCGTGAAGGAACCAGTGCTTGTCCCTCCTAGTTCTCAGCATATTTCAAACAAGACAAAATGTAACTGATCTACTAATGAACGTCGTAAGAAGCATCGAGCTCAAGCTAAAGCCCGTGCCTTTTTTATTTAAAGTTATTTACCTTCTTTTGACCAACCTATGCCTGATGTGTTAGAAGAAGTTAATGCTAATAATGATGTTAAGATGCATGATTATGATGATTCTATTCGTATCTTAGATTCTATTTTGATTAATCTGGATGAAGAAGATACTCTCGATGATACTAATGATGTTAATGATGAATATGAGACTATTGATATTAATATTGATTTACCAAATATGCTTTCAGCACAATTGATAACTAGACCTAGTATTGAACATTACGATTCTCAAGAGGATCCTTGTTTGGAACTGGCTATTATTCCTACTATATTGGATATAGTACCTCTTGCGAGTTTCCCACCTTCCCAAAATGATATAGAACAAGATGGGGAGAGTAGGAGACACACTTGATTGGCTTGTCCTTCATGGTAGCTTTTTGTGTGTTTTCTTGTTGTACTATGCTTCTCCCGTGATGTGTTTGCTAAATGTTGTTAGATTCTTTTATATGACCCTTGTTACTTTGTTGGTGCAAGGTGATAAAGGAATCAAACCTATTGTACTATTCCTCTATATGTATCTCTATTCTTCTATATGTTATTTTCATGTTATGTTGTACCTGTGCTATTGTTCGTGAATGTTTTCCTTGTGTAGTCCGCTTGGATTTGCGACTTGGTAGCACTGGATCTTTTTGGTGTCCATTTTGTGGTCCGAAAAGACCCTTCTTCGTAACTCTTATGTTTTCTTTCCTTCATTGTAATTGTAGTTCTACTTTATTTGGGGAATGATGTCAATTCATTTGCAATAATATCACATATAAATATTATCTTATGATCATACTGACCCCACAATAGGTAGATCCCTTATGTGCTCTTTGTATGTTTATGTGGTATTTTCCTTGATTTGTCTTTGATTAGGGGCATCTCATAGTGAAAATGTAATCAGTGGAGTTGTTTATGTTTCCATTCAAGCCATTGCTTATGTTAAAGTATTAGCAATGACTTTAACGTGGGGGCATATGCTCTGCTCACTTTTTGCACACACGCACTTTTGATATACATATATTTTTCAAGGCTCTTTTCTCCCTTTATGGATTAGTGACTAATCCTTAAAGCATGGATTTTTATCTTATAGGATCTCTTGATCCCTCCAGTTTCAATTTTCAAGGTTTTGATCCCTTAAGGTCAAAGGTGTCCTTAAGAATGTCAAATCCATGGCACGTGCCATATATAACATGTTCCATATATGGTGCACAACACACTTAAAATATTTTCTATATATGGCATGCACCATATATGGGGCACACCATATAAGGAGTGCACCATACATAGAACATTTTCTACATATGGTGTACACGCCATATATGACATACAACATATTAATAGCTTTGGTAAACACCAAATCTTTGGCTTGGATTTACCTTGGGAATCCAACCCAAAGGCTTGGATGAATATAATAGGTCTAAAAAGTGTTAATTAGAAAACATACAAAAAATTATCATAGTTTTGTCTTTGCTCCCCATTAGGTCTGCATGTGATTCAACGTAGACAAAATTAGTCACCACGATATTGTCAAGCTTTGTGTTAGCTATCTAACCATATAATTTATTTTCAATTTGATTTTGTTAAGATTTCCATCTCTAATTTCTTTAATAAGTATGTCTATATTTTTTTGCCAAAAACCTATGTATAATATCTCAAGCATACATTTTAGCTTCTTCATCAAATTTTGAAACAAATTATATTTTTGGAAGCTAGACTCCATTCTACACACCTTAAAAAATCTTTTCATTTTTTATTAGCTTTCAACAATTTCTAGGGGGAGCACACTTAAATTTCATATTTTTAGAATGTGTCCACTTTGAAAATTCATATAAAATATTACGTTCATAAAAAATTAGTTGAAAAAGATGGGTTAAACTGCATGATATTAGCTAACTTCTCACTAGAGTGATTAATATTTTTTTTTTAAAGTTGACATTTTAGGGAGAGCACACCAAACACTACATTATATATTTTCTAAAAAATAGGACCACTTTGTGTGCTCCCTCCTTTTGAGGTCCTTAATCTCAACTAATTTTTTTTGTTTAAGTATTTTAGAAACTAGATTTGGTGTACTACAACTCTTGTTCTTGTCACACCTTAAAATTTTGAGTGTAACTATCTTGATTTTCTTGTTGAAGTTCATAATTTGTTGGTTTCAGAAAAAAAGAAAAAAGAAAAGGTGGTATCTTATACTCCCTTTTTGGTCTTCCATCTTTGTGCACATACCTTCAATGCTAAAAGAACTAAACTAGAAACTATCTAAGGTGATGTTCTAAAATTTTAACAAGGTTTAGTTCCAGTTATGCATAATGTAACCAATAATTATTAATAAATCCACACAGATCTAAAAAGAGCAAATGCATGATTTAAAATTCTAAAATATAAAAAGTTAAATATTATAGAACTAATAAAATAAATATGTTTAATTAACAAATAATTCAAATTGTTTGAACATAGATGCCATAGATTCTTTGTTGTTAAAAAAAGAACAAAACACACAAAAGGCCATATTGGTATAGAGGGTAATCTGTAAGTTCTTCCATGAGAAGCACCTACTAAGGTTTGATATAATACAAATATTTCCATTGTCTTCTAAAAATGTACTAACTTATGTACTATAAACTATGAATTCTTGTGAACTATTGAACCCTTTTATAATCGAAACATATCACATACACACATCCCCTTTTGGTTTGGCAAAGATGCCAAGGGTAATAGAATTTTACTGCTTGATCTCTGATATGCATCACAAGGGGAAGAACATTCAAAATGTGTAAACAATTGATGATTATTTTTCTTAAAATGTGGCACATGTAGGACACACTTGATGTTACAACAAGAACCTTGGCACAACACCTAAAAGGCATTTTTCTCTCATTTACTCCTAAACAGAACTATGTTCACACACATCCTTCTCTTTGCCTTGCGACAACCCCACTTATTTGTCCCATTTGGTATTATCACAAATAACACAGCTCCAAAATATGTCAAAACCTCCTTCACTCCGAAGGAGTACTATGCTACCATGTACATTACTTGGGTCCTTTTTTGTCATGACCCCATCCACGGGACTCTTTGATCAAAATGGGTATACAACTAACTAAATTGTCTTAATTAGACAATTTTTTCCATTTATTAATTAAATTAAAAATCACAATATAATTGTATATTAAAAATCTAATCATGACAATTTAACTAGCTGCATTGACATTGCCCTCTTTAATTATTCTTCATCTAGCAATGACACAACTTTAAATTGTGCAATTCTTAGGTGGCTCTCAAAACCCACATGGTCATCATGACAAGTGGTGAGCTATGGAGATATCCTTATGTAAACTCCTTTTCAGCTTTACTTTTTTCAATGGCATGCAAAACTGCCATGTGGTCAACTAGCATTGCTTGAACGGAAATCCAAAGACTTTTTTTTATTGTAGAAGATTTGAACTCACCATGTTTTAGGTGCCTACAACATGGACTTTGTCATTACACAAAATCCAAAGACTTCTTTTAAAAAGACTGTGTGAGAAGCAATATGTGGTCAACTTACATCACTACTAAATTTTACATATTTGTATCACATGCTATAAAAACATGTTTTCTACAACCCTTTAATTATACCATAATAAAAACTAAAAAATATTAACCTCTCAAACCCACTTTATTTACAATCACCCAACAACTTTTATTAAACTTCAATAAAATCAAAACCTTTTATCACACCTATTCAAATTACAATTCATTTTGATACATGATACTCAAACCCACTTCATTTACAATTTTTAAAATTCAAATCACACTTTACATATAACCATGTACGATGTCCCTCCCAAAACTTTAATTAGACTTTAACAAAATCAAAACCCTTTTTATCTCACACCTAGTCTAATTATTACGATCCATTTTGATACATGATATTCAAATCACACTTTACACATAACCATGTGTCCTCCAAAAACTTTAACTAGACCTTAACAAAATCAAAACCTTTTTCTCACACCAAATCCACTTACAATCTTCTTCACTGGTGTATCAACCACTAATATGGATTCATCACAAACAGTTTGGAATGAATCCAGATCGATCGGAGAAGAGGTTTGTTTCATTGCGGTAACTTCTAAACGAAGTCATGAATTTTCTTTAAAATGGTAAAGCCTTCTTCTGAGCAAAGTTGTGCAGTACGGTCCAACATTCGAGCAGTACGCATGTTCTATGAATTAAATGAAAATGATTCTTACATCCTTCTCACACATTCCCAGAATAATTGCAAAATCACTTTCCTACTCAATCAACCTTTGTAGTTAACTTTCGGCATTACTGTTAAGTAATCTAATATTCTTACATTCTAAGCTTAGGCTTTTCTGTTTTCTTGTTGTTGAAGTCAATCATATTGCAACCCAACTGCTATATTATTGGACTGCTGGGAAACAATTGTTTCATTTTTCATCCGGGCAAGAGCAATCTATGATGGAGGAGCCTGTAAATTCCACAATCACCATTGATGAATTACGAAGGCAGATAGAAAGAGCAGATCTTGCTGAGGTAAAGTTTGCTTTCTATGTTTCAATGTTTAATGTTTATTCAATACTGTGAATTTATCTGGAGTAGTGTTGGTATTCGGTTGTGCTTTCAATGCACTATAATGGCAGTATAGTGATGAGTTGGAACGGTATCAAGTTATTTTAATGCTTTGGAAGAGCTGGTTTTGAGAAAATATGCTAGCCACAATATAATGCATGCAACTTATGGTTTAGGGCTATCTGTTGGTGTACTTTTGCTTCAATAATAATTTGAGGATTCAGTGAAATAAGGCTATGAATTTGACTTCAGGTTTGATGGGTTTATGAGTAAGTTGCTTCAACTGAGATTGCATTGCATTGGTGAGGGAACACCCAATTTTTAGGATTGTTTTTATGCCATTTCTGGGGTTTTCGTTTTTGTTTTCAATTTTTAAGCTTGTGCAATTTTTAAGCTTTTCAATTTTCTAATTTGAGGGGGTATATGCCTTTTTAGGCAAATTTTGGGGCTTTAAAAGTTTGGGAAACATTTGATCCAATTTCATACATTTTAAATTTGATTTTGGTTTATGTTATTTTCTATTTGTCAAATTTAATTCATATTCACATTATGGATTTAATCTACAAATCTTTACATTCAGATTTTCAAATGTTTCAAAGATGTTTCCTTTTCTATTAGCTGTCATTTGCTGAGGTATGCAAAATGTGATTTGTATCCTATAGTATTGTATTAAGGGAAAATTCTAATTTTCTTTTGGACATCTTCCATCAACTAGCTTTCATTTGACTACTTACCACTCCGAAAGAACCATTAGATTATACCAAAATTTACATCTAATGATAGATTGAAATGTATTGTATGGTAGTTTAAATCTAACCGTTCAAGAGAATAGAAGATCCTAGCTTAGCAAGATTACATAAGTGTTCATCAACAACACCTACTTTTAAGATATAAAATATAAACAAGTAGATTCCATGCATATGTAGAACTAAGCACAAATTGTGACAATTTTTATGAATTCAAACACGAAGCTAAGTCCTACTCTCTCTTTCATTTTGAAAATTGTGCTTTTATATTAGTTATTGTCTCAATCAATTTATTATTATTCATTTAAACTAGATATATTAAATATATTTTATTTCTTTTTATTTTGGTGAACTTAGGTAGATCTTTGATTTATATTTTTTATATTTTACATTAGATCTTACCTTTTTAATCTAATATATCCTTAAATTAGGATTTGTGTGTTAGAGTTTATGTTTAATCCTCATTATTATACCACTCCCTCTTTAAGAAGAGTCTACGCATAAATCTTACAATGACTAAAATTCAAGTTAAAAATAGAGTATTTAAAATCTAATTGATAACATTTGTCATGATTTTTTCTTCTTCCTCATAAGATATATTTTAAACAATGGATATGTAAGACATTGCTATCAATACATAATTACTTTCTAATGATATTGTAAATGTAGCCAATATTTTTAGTCTAGAAAATTTGATGGATCATCTTCATAGCTTATTGAATGAAAATTCATATGATTGTTAAATTCTTCAAAAAAAAATTGCTCTATAAATTATTTCTAAATTTCCACTCAACCTTCTTCCATTGCAATCCTCCTTAATTATGATATTTTATTTTTATAAAAAACTATTCTAATACCACTCCCTAGGTTCTCCTCTTTAGTCTCATGACTAGCCTTCATTCCACTAGCATTACACTTACTCTTCCCATTTACCTTCTAGTGCTATATTTTAATTTCATGCTACTAATGTCATGTCTTTGTCTTATCCTCTAGTGTTGAATGCATTCATCAAGTAGCATTCTAACATTGCTCACTTATCATCTTCCTCCTACTAGCCACATGTCTCCTCTTTCCCAAAGTCCGCACCCTTCTCATGTTTCCCACTAACATCCCCACTTCTAACATTGATACATCATTGGGGTCTAAGGATGAAAAGTTCAATCCATTCTCCTTAGAAGTGCACTAGTTAAGTAATTAATCACCATGACTATCTTCATCAATGCTTAAGATAGTTGAAAAACTCACCTAGTGTCATTAATCATATGAAACTACTACTTAAAATGGAATTCAAACTTAAATATGACAAATGATGCGTGCTAATATAGATAAGTGTAATTGTTGCAATATATACATATATATACATTATACTTCTTTCATATAAAATAAATTTTCACATTTAGAAAATAATTGTAAATATTATAGTCATTTAAAAATCATATTTTGACAAATTTAGATAAACAATTATTGTCATTAATTATGTTTTTTAGTTATCTTATTTTGATAATGAATAGTAGAATGTGATCAAATATGTTTTTTACTAGAAGTCAGTAAAAAGTGGTATTCTCAAAGTGTCTCCTAATACTTACTTAAAAACTCCAATAATCATAAACTACAACCACCTCAAAAAATTGCTTCAAAATTTACCAATACTTATCAAAATAAAATTGATTAATTATGATTTTTTGGGTGTGAAATACAATGCTATTAGAACCGGTTCTCTGGATAGAAGCGAGTTTTTCATAATCATATAATATATGGAAGCGTTTTTAAGATAAATCTTATGCTTTTTGAATTGATATTTCAAATTTACACTCCATTCACCAAAAAGGATAGTAAAGATTTGAATACCTCATCCTTCCACTTTACACGTGCTCCTCGTTTCTTCCTCACATTCGTAATACCAAAAGCTGCAAAGCAGAATTTCAACTCACCCGCCCTCTGACAGTAGACATGCGTCATGTTACGTCTGCCACTACTTCAAATCCTATATTCAATTCTATCCAATCTTTTTTCGTACTTCACGATCCTGATCAGGATATTTTAATGTGAAAATTGCCCATTTTTTTATTAATGAACTCTGAACTGCACTCTATCGTCAGTCGCAAACGGTGAACAACCATTTTTAAGTGAAGACCTTCGTGGTTAATTTATTCCGGTTTTAACTTTTAATGGATTACCTGTACACAGAAATGAAGCCTCGAAAGCCTATTTATAAATGTTTTCTGTACTACGACATTCAAAGAATTTTGATCGTAGTCTCGCCAAGCAGAATTTAAAGAAATAAAAAGATATGAACAGTTTAGGATTATGGCGAAAAACATATGCATGGATACCCATTAAAAGGAAAGCCAGACTTTTAATTCCACATTTGAAAAGCTGAAATACAAGTTCACTTTATTTGGAAAGAAAATAAAACATGACAGAAACTTTAATGATCGACACCTGGGAAAGATCTGCCAAGATTCTTTCATTCCATGTACTCACTTCCCAACAGTGGAAGGACAGGGTGGGGGCCACGCTATTTAAGCCGAGTAATTTCAAGTATTACCGGACACAGATAAACAGAGCGCAGACTTTTACATTAAATGGCTGCGTCGATGTTCCCAAAATCGAACATTAAATGCCCGCGCAAAAGGGCAAGAGATCATATATTTATACCCTATTTCATCCCAATAAAATCTGGACAAATTCTCTTCTTTTTAGGTTTTCCATTGAATAAAAGCTGGGCTACGGTAAAACCCACTTCAATTCTCGTAGATGCCAAAGTTCAACGATGGAAAATCTTGTATACGGTGAAAAGAATGTGAGTTATTATGAGGAATCTGTAAGCGTGGAAGAAGCATCAATGCTGATCCAGGTAAGTTTACTTTCTCTTGGGCATACTGGTAATGGTAATGGTATCAGCTGTATGCTTAAGGGATGCTTTCTATATTTGGGTAGCTTTACGAATGTGGGGATAATATTATGATTTTAATGTTATGGAGTTTCAAAACTGTTGTTGCAATTGTGAGCGGGAAAAGGGAGAGTGCTGTGTTTTCATGTTTTTTGTTTGAGATTTCAGAGTTTTATTCGGTCTAAAGTTTTTGGTTAAAGTGGTTAAAGAAATGGTAGATAATGATTTTGTTAAAATACAGGCTAAATGACCAACAATTTACGTAGGTATTGTTAAAGGTGTTAAGGGATTGTGCTTTACCTGTCTGATTTATCAGAGTATGTTGTGAGGTGAATTGGATATTACATGATGAGTTGTTTTTCCTTTTTTGCAGAGGCCACCTGTGTTGGAGAGGAAGCTAATGCATTATTCAAGCTTGCAAAGCATTCTGTTAGTTGGAGAAGGCAATTTCTCGTTTTCTTCAGCTTTGGCTACTGCATTTGAATCTGGAAAAAACATCGTAGCCTCCTCACTCGATAGCAAAGGTATCAATCAGAGCTTGCAAATAAACAAATAAAACAATGCACTATTCTATTCCTCGTATTCCCAAAAAAAAAAAAAATTTCACTCCCCTTTTCAATGTTTTGAAAGCAGAAAAAGTGTTGAGGGTTTATGATACAGCTCGTAGTTCAATTTGGAACTTGGAAAGTCGCGGAGCATTGGTACTGCATGAGGTGGATGCAACCAGACTGCACCAAATTAGAAAATTACGCGCGAGAAGGTTTGACAGAATTGTTTTCAATCTTCCTCACGCGGGCTACATTGGTGGCGGGGAATGCAGTAAAGAAGCCATCAAGAAGAACAATGAGTTGATAAGTATGTTTTTCAAAAGTGCAAAAGAGCTGTTGAGATTTGATGGAGAAATCCATGTTACTAACAAGGTGGGGCCACCCTACAGAAAATGGGATTTAGAAGGGGAAGCAGAAAAGTATGATTTATATCTAAAGGAGTCAGTCAGTTTTCAGAGAAAAGATTATCCTGGTTATATGAATAAAAGGGGAAGTGGAGCAAAGACCAACAGAACCTTCCGTCTGGGAGAGTGCAGAACTTATATGTTCTCGGCTGTTCCATGCCCCCTCTAACTGTTTTATCATGCAAAGGCATGGACTGATTTTTTCTATGTTAATCTCAATCATGCAATGGATTGCTATCAAGGGTTCTGGGATTTGTAAATTGATTGTGCACTGTTTTGATTCAAGTTTCGCGTTGTTGATGGTTTTAGAATTTGTAAACTGATTATGCAATATTTTGGTTCATTTTTGTGCTTACAAAATGAATTGGCACATGACTCTAAACAATCAATAGGATCCAAAGGTTTCAATAGTGAAATAATCTATGAAATCACATAATAAAATAGAGTACATATAATTAAGTTGACATGAATGAAACTATTATTTAGTTCATCTACTAAAGAAGTACTGAATGTATATAGAAAAGTGTTTTTAAATAAGAGGGCTAGAAAGATTCAACATATTTAAATGTGCATATGTTACCACTAAATGCCTGTCTTATGTCCACGAAAACAATGTGCATTATTAAACAAATCATCAAACAATAGAGTAATTGTATTATGATAAAGAACAATTATTATATTCATAAGTAATATTTATCAATAGACAAAAAGCCCCCCAAAATGGGGCCTTTAAGTTTAGAAAGGTAAAACATGTAGAACATGTATAGTCTACATCACTAGGATCTTCAAGGAAAGATGAAGCAAGATTTAAACATGCAAGAAAATTCATAAATGGACAAGTTGGTTATGAAGGTATGAAAATGTATGTTGACAAGATCATTTTATGAATTTATGAATTAAATTAAATTTCAGATTACCACTTTACTGTAAAATTCAACAAGCTTTTTGATGTATGTATGTATCTTTATTTAAGATGTGTCTATGTATGTATCATTGACATCATTGACATCTTCAACAAGCTACTTCCCAAATTATCTCATCATGTACATCTTCAGACCAGTCAACTACTCTTACATATACTTTAGCCAAGGCCTCGAGCCTATTAATCTTCTTTTTGGTTGTATGCTATTGGGCCAACAACCATTTTATAATCTCATTTTGTTTATTATAAAGAAAACATAAACTATTAAACTTCTCCACCACCTGTAGAAATTCTAGTAAATCAAACCTCCTGTAAGGACAAAACATGAGCATGGGGAGGAGAAGTAGGGTTAGGGGAAGATGTCTTAGGGACCACATTCATTTTCTTTAAGGGGGAATTATCTGGGGTCCATTTTGACCAAGTTGTCTAGGATGATGAAGATGCATAAAAAACATTAAGAAGCTCCTTATCTCCCTCATTCAAGTATATATATTTTTCATTCTAACAATTCTTTGGGGGTTAACCCTAGTAGCAAAAATAGGGGGTATGTAGACTAGATGAGGAGGCACCTTTACACTCTTTCAAATTAGAAATCTCAACAAAAAGAGTGGGATTCTTAGAGGTACATAGAGGTTAGGGTCAAAATTGAGGGACACTACAGCCGAACATGCACATAGTGCCTAAATTAGCATCAAATTTTAGTGCAATTTTGGCTCGAAAATGAGCCTCTATGATGGCGAAAAAGTTGGTGCCCAAATACATCGATCACTCAATGACGTATTTATCACCACAGTTAATGCCATACGTAGAGGTAGGTTTGGTGTTGATTGTATCACCACAATCTTGTCCGCGCCTTTTTTTTTGCGCTAGGAGAAGAAGCCACCAATTGTGTCCTCTTGGGCAATGGGTATTACACTAGAAATGACGCCAAATTTTGCATCTATTTTTGCTTCTGGTTTTTCTTCTTGTTATGGTTCTATTATAACATCCTTTATTGCTTCTGCTTTTGTATTTGGTTTTCCTTCCCATTTTGGTTCTATTATAACATCTATTTTTGCTTCTAGTCTTGCTTTGAAATTGGATTCCTTATTTGCTTCCAGTTCAGCTTCTATTATAGCGTCATTTGTTTCTTCAGGTTTGGCTTCCCATTTTTCTTTAAAATTTTCTTCTATTATAACATACATTTTTTCTTCTAGTTTTGCTTTAAAATTGGCTTCCTTATTTGCTTCCAGTTCTACTTCTTTTATGAAGTTAGTTTTTGCTTGCAGTTTGGCTTCCCATTTTGCTTCCAATTTTCTCCATGGTTTGCTTCCAGTATAACGTCAATTTTTGTTTCTAATTTTTCTTCCATTATAACATCGTGTGTTGCTTCTAATTTTTCTTTGTATTTTTCTTCTAGTTTTACTTCTAGTGTTTCTTCCATTATAATGCCCTCTATTGCTTCTAGTTTTTCTTCAATGTGTGCTTCCTTGTTTTCTTCCAGTGTTGCTTCTATTTTTCATCTTGTGTTACTTTCGGCTTTTCTTCCATTATCACTATTTTTTACTTCTAGTTTTGCTTCTTGTGTTTTTTTTAGTTGGACACCTATTATGATGCCACTTGTTATTTCCACTATTTATTTTGATTTTACTTCTTGTGTTTCTTTTAATTTTTCTTCCAATTCTGCTCCCTTTTTGGCTTCAATTTTGTTCTACCAATTTTGCATTTTTGCTTCCATCTTTTCTTGTTTTGTTGCTTCCCATTTTCTTCCAGGTTTTCTTCCATTTTGATATCTTTTGTTGCTTCTAAAATTGCTTATATTATCAATCCTTTGTTTGCTACCTGAATTGCTTCTTTTTTTGTTGCCTAGATAACACCAAGTTTTACTTCCAAGATTTTTTCTAGTTGGGCTTCCATTGTTGCTTCATTTTTACTTCTAAAAATGCATCTTCTTTTCCTTCCATTTCTTATTAATTTTATATGTTTTATTCTAATCATGAAACCTATATGGACACCAAGAAGGTGCACATCAAAATATCTATAATTTAATTGAATTTGACAACATCCATCCTTAGCAACAAATGAAAATCATGAATACATTATAAATATTCATCCAAAAATCATCAAGCACTTACAATATATATATATTGACAAGTGAATATTGATAAGATCATCATATATAACTAAAATAAGTGAAAGTCCAATATGCTAGTAGATCAAAAACATGTCAAAATGATACATGTCAAACAATTGACATAAGTCAAAATGATACATGTACAAATGATATAAGTAAAAATGATAAATTATGTAAGTGAAAAATGACACAAGTCAAGATATACATGTCCAAATGATATACGTGAAAATGGTACATGTAAAAATGTATTGAAACTCCATATTATGGTAGTGAAAGCCATGAAAATGATACATATGATAGTAGCCATGAAAAGAGGCATCATAACGATATATCAACAATCAACCATAATGCAGTCTATATGATCATGAATGTCATAGGTTACTAGAATCAACTTCCTCATCGTCATCATCAACACCGCAGTCATTATCAACATGATCATTGTTGTTATCATCATCAGCTCTGGTGTCTTTTGTATTTGTGTCATCATCATCCTCTGTCATGTGATCTGGATCGGTATCTTAAGGATCATCTTCATCTTTTGGAAGACTTGAGTTTTTCAAAAAAAAAATGTTTTAATGAAAAGTTATTATTTATTTAATGCAATCTATTATATATCTTATATTACAACATATGAAATGAAACCATAATCATATTACATGAATCAAAAACTAAAGTGGACTGAAATAGATAACAAAAACATAGTTCTTAGGAAACAAACAAGAAGTTACTTTGTTCTACCTTGGCTATAGGAACAGTCACAAAACAAAGTTCCAATGGCTACAAAAAAACTAGTAACAGAATAAAGTTCCTGTTGAACCACAAAAAATGTAGGTCATTTTTGTTGTTATCCTGTGTCATGTCTTATGTCAACTTGTCTTTCTAGAGTAGACAACAAAAATACCAAACCAATTACCATTTCACTTAGCACTAAATCGAGTCAAGAGTTTTTTTAGGGTGAAACTCATACATTTAATTAAATAAAATAAAATCAATTTGTTCGAGCCTTGTATCAGTCAAAACACTAAAAACAAAATCAAAGGGAAAAAATCCATGCTATTTATAACACCACAGGGAAAATAAAAGCAAAAGAAATGTTTAAAATTTACAAATGCTGAAAAATGCTTCCATTGTTGAATTTGACAATTAAGTTATAGTGGCTTAATAGAAATTTGAGATTATTTATAGTTGAAAGAATTGAAGATTGAATAAGTAAATTCCACTTCGAAGAAGGTGGGGATTGCAATGCATACACAAACAAAATTCCTAGGTCTAATGGTTTGTAACCTTCTTTCTCTACTTACATTATCTAGAACTATTTATAACTTTATAGTTTTTCAAAAGTTTACAAAATACTGTTCATGGTTGCTTGCACAGTGGACATTAAAGGACTTGCATTCTTTGTTGATTAATTTTAGAAGAGTCAATTTTTATGATTATTGTTGAATGTCGCATGGGCAGAGGGATTCGTAGGCAATTTTTTTTTGTTTTATCGATGTTGGGTACATATATTCTATGATATGCTAGTGTCCAAAAGAAAAGGATTATATCAATATTGCGTAGGGTTGCTCAGAAACATGGGTTTTATAGTTTTTATTAGTTTATATTCTTTTATCTTTTAAAATATTGTGTGCAATTTGTTGGATATTGCTAATGCATGGGGAGGTGATTGAGACATTTTATATGTTTAATCACTACATTACTGAATGGGCACTCATACTATTGCCATTTGTGTTTTGTTATTGATGTCAACATATATTTATGTGAGAAGAACATACTGGTTATCACAGTGTACAGACACTGTAAGGATGTTTCAGATGCTGCGAAGTCAAATGAGAGTTCAGGAAGGTGTTGTGATCTTATATCCAAGATCACATCATGTAATGTTTCATATTAGATGATTTACAGATGTTTTGGTGAAGACCGGTCACTAGATTGTGACAGCGAGAAATGACAGAGTTAGTCTCTGTGTTTTTGGTATATCTTCCCGATGATATGGATTCAAGGTATGCAAGCTTGAAGGATGATAGAAAAGTTACTAAAGGATGTTCATTGGTCAGTGCAAGTATGAATTATGGTTTGATCATTCTCCTACTGTAAAATACTTCAGAATATTTGGTAGTACGTGTTATATCAAAAGAGATGATGAGATAGGAAAGTTTGATGCTAGAAGTGATGAAGGGATTTTTCTTGGTTACTCCACCAAGAGAAAGGATTACAAATTTTTCAATGTGAGATTAAGAAATATGATTGAAAGTAACAATGTAAGGATAGATGAAAATTTTCAAATACAAGAAAGAATGTATGACAGTAATCAGATTACAAAGATCAAAGAGGCTATTGCTGCTGCAGAAGAAGAAGAACTTGTTGAGGCAGAAAGTGAAAAAGAGACTTGTGATGTTGACACAAGTGAGGCTACTGAGGTTCCTAAGACTCTGAGGTATGTAAAAAATAACCATCTTGAAAATCAAATTATTGGTGATTCTAATCAAGGAGTAATGACTAGATCAAAAGCTAGAAAAGAAATTTGTTTGATTTCTCAAGTTGAACCAAAGACTATAGATGAAGCATGTAGAGATGAATCTTGGATAAAAGCTATGAAGGAAGAATTAGATTAGATAAAGAAGAATAACACTTGGGAATTGGTTCCTAGACATAAAAACAAAAATGTAATAGGAACAAAATAGGTTTTCAGAAACAAAATGAATGAAGAAGGAACTATTGTAAGAAACAAAGCAAGACTGGTATGTAAGGGATATTCACAGCAAGAAGGCATAGACTTTGAAGAAACATTTGCTCTTGTTGCTAGAATAGAGGCAGTAAGATTGTTCTTGGCTTATGCTGCACGTAAAGACTTCAAAGTATATCAGATGGATGTGAAATCTGCATTCTTGAATGGTGATCTTGAAGAAGCATACATAGAACAACCTGATGGATTCTATCTATGCGAAGATGGAGACATGGTATGCAGGTTGAAGAAAGCTCTGGATGGGCTGAAGCAAGCTCCAAGGGCTTGGTATGCAAGGTTAGAAAAGTACTTAATTCAGCTTGGATTCAGAAAAGGTAATGCTGACAATAATTTGTATTTAAGAACTAGTGAAGATGGAATCTTGATAATAGAAGTCTTTGTTGATGATATTATCTTTGGAGGTAATGATGATCTATGTAAGAAATTTCTAAGGAAATGGAAAGTGAATTTGAGATATCCATGATAGGTGAAATGAAATCCTTTCTTGGACTGCAAATAATTCAGAATGAGAATGGCATCTTTATTTCTCAAACTAAGTATCTCAAAGAAATGCCAAATAAGTTTGGAATGGAAGACTATAAACCAGTAGGAACACCCATGGTGACCGGTAATAATCTATCATGTAATGATGAGACTCAGTGTGTATTTCAGACCAAGTACAGATCAATGGTTGGAGGATTACAATATTTGACTCATACCAGACTGGATATTGCTAATGCTATTGGAATTGTGGCTAGATATCAAGTAGAGCCAAAGGAGACACACCTAGCTGCTGTGAAAAGGATATTTAGATATTTGAAAGGAACAATTAACTATGGCCCATCGTATGATAGGAATGATAGTTTTGTGCTTCATGCTTATATTGATGTTGATTGTGCAGGAAACATTGATGATAGGAAGAGTACTAGTGGTGGTGCATTTTTCCTTGGGAAAAAGTTGGTTTCATGGCTAAGTAAGAAGCAAGATTATATAGCTCAATCTACTGTGGAATCAGAGTATGTTGCTACTGTTGTTAACTACACTCAAATTGTTTGGATGAAGCAAATGCTAAAGGATATTGGAAAATTTTTTGATGAGCCAGTGGTTATCCATTGTGATAACACCAGTACAATGAATATGTCAAAGAATCCGGTGATGCACTCTAAAACCAAACATATTTCTATCAAATATCACTTCTTGAGAGACAACGTGGCAGAGAAGGAAATAAAATTAGAATATATTAGTACAAAAGAGTAGATTGCAGACATCTTCACAAATCCACTGCCAAAAGATACGTTTGAATATCTTAGAGGTATGCTGGGGGTTCAAGCCCCTCCTAGTCAGAATTAAATGATGCAGAGATGCATTGGTCTAGAGGTTTCAGAGCCTTATCATATTCTGGACTGGACAGAAAGCTGAAATCTCACACAGGAAAAGAACAAAGTTTGACAGTTTGACATAGTTTTTGAGGTAGGAACAGACTTTGAGATACAGCTCTGGCTGTTCTCTGACAAAATATCTAGATTTCAAATAGATTTAAATCAATAACTCAACTTCTACATGCATTAACAGATTTCTATCATGATCAGGCACATAAGACAACAATCAGGGATTTCAAGCAAACAATGTCTTCAAAGAATGAGCAAGGGACAAAGCAACCTTGCACATGAACAAGAATATGTGACATAGTATTCTATTCCCTAAGAGTGTTACTTGTGTATGTTCTCAATTTTTTTGCAATCACACACATAGTCCTAGAAAAATAAAAAGTTGGTTGCACTATGGTTTGTAGTAATGGTTTGACTCTGCAACTTCTGTAATCTCAAGAGGGTGAAATCCAATCCAGGTGCACTGGGGTTTTGACACATTCTAAGAATTTAATCAATCAAAGATGCTAAAGAGATCTGACATCCCAACAAGAAACTACACTCGTGGAGATTTCTTCCACAAAGATATTTATATAGCGGCTGCTGCTACCATGATGAAAATGGCTATTACTGCTTGAGGTTCCATCCACGTGGTTGACCCAATAAAGGGAATGTCCACTACAGTTAACTCTCTCTAATAAGAAGACTCACAAAATGGACCACATGGGGACTTAGTTCAGATTCAAGGATCAAAGTTTATGATGCGCCCAAAAGGGAACAAAGTATAATCCTCTAGCCTCTTCACCTCACCCAGACATAGCAGACAAATTCATTGACATGCTAAATTGAAACTCCCTCACCAAGGTTTGTATATCAACAACAATGGCTAACGATCTCTCTAAATGGGACCAAGAGAGAACGTACCACCAAAGATTGAAGACAAAAACCAAGTAAGACCGTGAGGTAATATCAACTCCTTCCCTACCTACAAGGGGTTCTATCATCAAGAAGAGCTTCACATTCAAAACAAGCGAATGAAGCCCACTCTCTCAAGAACGCCACAAATAGTGTTCATAGGGCCTATTTAATATGTGAAACATATATGCTGAAAATGAATATAGATCTTTTTTAGAGCCCAAAATTGAGGTGTGATTTATCAAAGTAGGAAACACTCAAGCCAAACATGTGAGAGATTCATTTTAATGTCCAAAATTGATGTGTTATAGAGATTGTAGTAAATCACCTCAAGTCCAAAGTTCTGCAATCCAGTATTACACTGTCTCCGAAAGGCAGAATCAGGAAAATCCACAACAAACAACAAATGTCAAGAAATAACAAACTGAAAGTACAAATCTACAGATTTTAGGTCTCTGATGTCAAAATTTCACGCGAGATTGTGCACAGTCCTGCATGAGAAAAAACCTTTTTCACGTGAAAGAATGCCAGAACCAGCAAAACTTCATGCGATACAGTGAGAATCTTCATGCGAGATTCCATACAGGGATGTACAGAAGTACAGACATAATGCAAAATTTTGTCAAAAACTTTAAAAATACGATAAAATCTGAATGAGGTTAGAAATTAATTTTCTGCCCCACAGTGGGTGCCAGAAATGTATGAACTAGATCTGGGCCTTTGATTTAACTCCACACTTCAACATAGTCATTGTGCACTAATTGTAGTCAAGAATTAATATTAGATTACTCATCTTGCCTGTCTAGATGATTAGACCTGTTGCCTTCTATCTAGGTAGGGTTTGAGATTTTGCTCTTGGAATCGAGAGTCCTACAACCATAGACTAACACTAGAATGAAATATTTGATTGAAAGTACAATGCAAATTTAATCTAGAATGAATATGCAATTGATTTACAAAATGATGAAATTAATCTAAGAACAATGAAAGAAAACTAGATTAAGAAATGAAAGGCATGATTAAGCTAAACATGATATATTAATCTAAGAATGAAGATTCTGCTAAGAAATGAAAGCTTGAATGCAAAAGAAGTTCTGGTAATAATGCGACAACACTTTGTTGCTCAAAAAGTTGGGATCCTTTGAATGAGAAATGAGGGTTCTTTTAGATAATCCCAGGTTCAATCGATGGTTGAGATTGAATCAGACGAACGGTGGAGATTGAATGAGAGATCAGTTCAGAATAGACAGTTTTCTGTAGAGAGGAAATCAACTGCCTGTTTTTGTCTGTTTTAAAGTTGTTAACTGTTTTATTTCCTTTTTTGAATTTTAATTAAATCAAAGTTTCCTTTTCTGAACTAAAGAGAAGATTTCGAGAGAATATTTAATTCAAATAAATGTAATATTGCCTCATCAGTGGATTTTCTCAATTATTTGAATAATTAAATTTATTTATTGAGATGAGGATATTTATTTAAAACTAAATATTTATTTAATTCCTTTTTGTGTTTTAGCTAAAGAGGGTGAATTTAATTTAATTAAAGTGTTAGGACTTTGTAATTAAATTAATTGATCATAGGGTTTATGTAGCCAATTATAGTCGATATTTAGGAATTAAATATGATGTGTGATTAATGCAGATTTAAAGTTTTATGCATTTGACACTAAGTCAAGTAGAGTCAATCTGAAGACAAAATTACCTAGTATAATAGAACTTTGATGATTCAGAATTGATAGAACGAGACTAAAATGCAACAAAATTGGTTAGGATTGCAAGATGCCAATTTTGGGGTATTACAATTAGAACTAATTAAATCACAAATTCTATTCATTTACTATGCCTCAAAGTTGACAAGTGGAAGAATTTGGTATTTCTATCTCCTTATTTTATCTGTTGGACTCTAAATCTTTGTGTCTAGAAAGTTTCTTCTTTGATAATAATGTCATGAAGATTAGACAATAAGCTTCTCTCCTCCACAACGTTCTCAAGATTAGATCCTTGCGACTCTATGATGAATTTAATGTTTTCCCATACCTTGATTTATAGATTAGTGTAGGAAGTATATTTCATGTACTATTGTTTCATTTCATCAATTTTCAAATGATATTAAGCTTTATGTAATTTTTGTTTTTATTAGATATGATGCATTAACTCTTTCATAGATGGTGCATAAGAAAAGTATAAATCCATTCTCAATAGTATTTTCCAAATTTCTTAAAACATATTCCAAAATATCAATTTCCTCATAGGGAAAAAATCATTCAATGATAAAAAAAATTGATAGTTTTTTTTAACTTGTGATTGCAATGAATATTTTTGTTTTAAAAAATGAGGTGTGTTGAAAGAACCCTCAACTGATTTAATTGGCCCAATCACTAGTAGTACAATCAACTCTATATTTTATGCTAGCATACTCCTTGTGTGCAATAACTATGACATACTTACAAAGTGCATGAATTATTTCAATACCCAAGACTTAGGTTATATTAAATTATTTCTAGCAATATTTTTGGAAAAAAATTATCACGAAATAATAATTTTGAACTTTTCAATCAATTACTTTATGATTTTGAATCTTCTATTCAAGTTATGATTTTTTTATTACAAGGAATTAGTTTCAAAAGAAGAGTAGTTGAATTGTTATTCTAAAACATCAATCAATGCAAAATAACTCTTTAGTACTTGAATTTTTAATATCTCTTCTAATTAAGGATGTATCTCTTGTTTGAAAATACCACACACTGAATGTATATATGTAAATGTATGCCATAATAAAAATTTAATTTTAAAAGTATCTTAACCTCTCAAATCAACTTTATTTATTATATCAGACAACTTTAATTAGACTTTAATAAAATCAAAACCTTTTACCACACCTATTATAATTACAATCCATTTTGATACATGATATTTAAACCCACTTCTTTTACAATTCTCAAAACTCAAATCACACTTTACACGTAACCGTGTCCCCTCCCAAAACTTTAATTAGACTTTAATAAAATCAAAACCTTTTTATGAATTAAATGAAAAGAGCCACGACGATTCTTACACCCTTCTTACACATTCACATAATCACTTTCCTGGTCAATCTACCTTTGTATTTAACTTTCAGCATTCCTGTTAAGAAATCTAGTATTCTTGCATGCTAAGCTTTGGCTTTTCTGTTTTCTTGTTTTTGAAGTTAATCATATTAAAATCCAAATTCTATAATATGGGCCTGTTGGCAAACAATTGTTTTATGTTTTCATCCGGGCAAGAGCAACCTATGATAGATCAGCCTCCGTATTCCAGAACCACCACTGATGAATTACCAAGGCTGATAGAAAGAGCAGATCTTGCTGAGGTAAACTTTGCTTTCTCATGGGTATTTTTTAATGTTTACTCAATTCTTATGTTTCAATGTTTATTCAATTCTGTGAATTTATCTGAAGGAGTACTTGTATTTGGTTGTGCTTCAATGTACTGCAATGGCAGTATAGTGGAGAGGGGGAGAGGTATCAAGTTATTTTAATGCTTTGGCAGAGTTGGTTTGAAAAAAATATTCTACCCAGAACACAATCCATGAAACTTATGGTAATTTATGGTTTCGGGCTGTCTGTTGGTATACTTTTGCTTGGGATAATAATTGCAGGTTCCAGTGAAATAAGGCTATGAATTTGTCTTCAGGCTTGATGGGTGATAAGCATGTTGCTTCAACTGGGAACACTCAATTTTTAGGTTTGTTTTTGTGCCATTTCAGAGGTTTTATTTTTGCTTTCAAATTTTATGTTTGTTTGTATTTTTTTGTCTTTTTATTTAATAAGCAATTTTTAAGGTTTTCAATTTTATAATTTGAGGAGGGTGAGATTTCTTAGACAATTTTGGAGCTATAAAAGGTTGGGAAATATTTGACCCAATTTTATATATTTTAAGAGTTTTGATTTAATTTTAGTTTATCTGGTTTTCTATTTCTTTTCAATTTGGGTCAAATTTAAGCTTGTGAAAATGAGCTTTATTCACAATCATATTATGAATTTAATCTATAAATCTTTAAATCCAGATTTTTAAATGTTCCAAAGATGTCTCCCTTTCTATTTGGTGTCATTTAGTAACTTGTGTGTAAAATGTGATTTGTATGCTATAGTATTGTATAAAGGGAAAATCCTCATCTACTTTTAAACATCATCCATCAATTAGCTTTTATTTGACTATTTGTGTCCTGACTTAGAAAGAACCATTGCATTATACCAAAACTTACATCTAGTGATAGATTGAAGTATATTGTATAGTTGTTTAATTCATTTGATAAAATTCAACCATTCAATGGAATAGAACATCATCCCTTAACAAGCTCACACGTGTTTATCAACAACACCTACTTTTTAGATATACAATATAAACAAGTAGATTCCATGTATATGTAGAATAATGCAGTTCAATTAAGTGAAGATAGATCCTTTAGTAGAGTTTTGGATAATTAAGCACAAATTGTGACAATTTTTATAAAGTCAAACACAAAGGAAGTCCTACTCTCTCTTTCATTTTGAAAATTGTGCTTTTATATTAGTTACTGTCTCAATTACTTTATTTGTGTGGTTTTTCAAAAAATTATTTTTATTATTCTTTTAAATTAAATATATTAAATGTTGTATTTTATTTCTTTTCATTTGAGCCAACTTAACAAATCATACATTCCATTAAGTTTTATGCTTGTATGATTGTTGTAGACTATGATTTTAACCTGTTATCTGTTTTGAAAGGCTGAAACATTCAAACATTAGACTAATCTAGCATTTATCAGTTCAAAACATACACAAATATAAATCAAGCCACCTCAAAATTGTTGCTAAAAATAAGTGTTATAGAGCACTGTTTGATTTGCTTCAATGAGAGGTATGTGGACGTGCTCTCTAAGCACAAGGAGCTTGCTTCTAATGCATACTAAGGATGATGGATATGATGCATAAATGCTAAGAAAAGTTTGAAAGAAACTAGTTCATTCCATTATTTCTAAGCTAAGACGAGTTAATAAAACATAAAATCTAACAATTAGTATCAAAAGCTTTAAGATCTAAGATGAATTTAACATGATAACAATGCATAAAGATGAGAGCTAAATTAATAATTTGCTCTTGGAAGGAGGAGTATTTATAGGATTTGGGAAGGGCTTGGGTTAGGAGGTTGAGTCAAGGTTAGAGGTAAGGTTAGAGGTTGAGTCAAGGATAAAGATTGAATTTTGGTTGGACCAAGGCTTTGGATGAGGATGAAGACCTTCTAGAGGAGTCTAGGACTTTTTAGGATAATTATGGATTTTAAGAAACAAATAAATATTTATTCATCTTAAAGGCTTAATGAGTTATGAGGCTTATTAGGGGAAGGGTTTGACTAGGAATTAAAGGAGATTTGGATTAGCCTAGGAAAAGTAGGTAATTTCCCCTACCTAAATGGGTTTAGGAAAGGATTAGGAAAGTTCTAGAAGAGTTTAGGGTTTTCCTAGGATATTTCTAAAGTTTGAGGAAATAAATAAATGTTTATTTATTTCAAAAGGCTTTTTGATTGAAGATTTTATTTATTAAATAAATTTAATAAATAAGAAGGATTAACACTTAATTTTGGTTTAAATATTTTTGAGTTGGGATTAGGCTTAGAAAATGGGTAAATCCTCTTTTAATTAAAATTGAAGTGAGATTAGGAGATTCTAGAAGAGGTTAATGATCTTTAGGATATTTCTAAAGTTTTGGGTAAAAATAAATAAATAATTTATTTTTTAGTTTTTTGGTCAATTTATTAATTAAATAATTAATAAATAAGGAAATAATGTTTAAATGAGATTTAAATATTTCTCGAAGGGATTTCTTAATTAAATATTTTTAATTAAGATAAAAAGATTTAATGGCATAAAAGTATATTAATTAATTAATAAATGATGATGTCATCAAGGGTTTAGACTAAAAAAAGTAGGAATCACCTTTTAATCAGGATTAGAGTGAGATTAGGAAATTCTAAAAGAGGTTAAGGATTTCTAGAAGATTTCTGAGGTTTTAGACTTTTAATAAACATTTTATTTATTAAAAAAAATTTTGGCATTATTTATCAATTAATAATTAATAAATAGAAGAAATTCATTCAAACTTGATTTAAATGATTTTGGGGAGGGATTTTTTAATTAAAGATGTTTAATTAAAATAGGAGGATTTAAAGGCATAAAAATAAATGCATTAATTAATTAATTAATAAATGATGATGTCATCAGGGATTTTTGAGAAAATAAAAAAATACTTTATTTTCTAAAGAATTTTTAGGTGTCTACAATTGTATTTTTTAATTTTATTATATTTGTACTAGATTGATCCTCTATTTATTTTATATTTTACATTTAATTATGCCCTTGTTTTATCTATTATATCCTTAAATTAGGATTTGTGTGTTAGAGTTTATGCTTAATTATCATTACCCTACCACTCCCTCTTTGAAAACAAGTCTAAGTTTAAATCTTACAATGGCTAAAATTAAAGTGGAATGTGGAGTATTTAAAAATCTAATTAATAACATTTGTTATGAAATTTTTTTTTTTCCTCATGAGTTACACTTTAAACAATGGATAGGTAAGACATTGTTATCAATACATAATTACTTTCTAATAATATTGTCAATGTAGCTAGTGTTTTTAGTCTATTAGATTTGAAGGATATTCTTTGTAACTTACTAAATAAAAACTCATATGATTTATAAATTCTTCAAAAAATTGCTCAAATTGCTTTATAAATCATTTCTACACGTAGTTTAAAACATGAAATATCTTCTCCCTTCCACTCAACCTTCTTCCATTATAATCCTTCTTAATTATGATGGTTTTATTTTTCTCCCTTCTATTCTATTATTGTGATATTGCTATCAAGATTCAACTATTTAGTTTTTTGAGTCAAACTCATTGACCCATGTTTTATGATTAGTGGTCAATAAGTTTGACTCAAAAAACTACACACTTGAATCCTTATAGCAATATCAAAATTTGACTAGCCTTCATTCCACTAGTATTACACTTACTCTTCACATTTGAGTGCCATATTTTCATTTCATGCTACTAATCTCATGTCTTTGTCTTATCCTCTAGTGTTAAATGCATTCATCACGACGTACCATTGTAGAAATGCTCACTTATCATCTTCCTCTTATTAGCCACATGTCTCTTCCTCATGTTAGTTACCCTCTTTCCCAAATTCCTCACCCTCTTTATATTCCATCCATTATTTCTCACGTTTCCTCACTAACATCCCCACTTCCACCCTTGATACATCATTGGGATGAGGATGAAAAGTTCAACCCATTCTTCTTAGAAGTGCACTAGATAAATAACTAACTTTGGTCTTCATCAAAGCTTAAAATAGTTGAAAGACTCACCAAGTGTCATTAATCATATGAAACTACATGAATTCAAACTTAACCATGACGAATGATGCATGTGCAATTATTGACAATAACTAAACTTTCAATTTATTTTGATTAATTAAGCATTTGATAGCTGGACAAATCAAGCACTTAGGTGCCTTAAAAGTAGAGCTCCTAATAGTGCAAGACTTAGGAACTTGCACAAGACACAAAATCATATATGCAAACGTAGCGTTACATATAGAATTCAATGCATAAGTTACACAATGCTTAGGTGCTAATCATCAAGTTGTATAACAGTTAAAAAAATTAGATAGACTATCAAAATAATATATATAATAATATTTATGTATATTTAATCTTTAATATAATTAAAAATTAAGTATGTTTTAATATATAAAAGATATTTTTAAATGAAAAATTATCACAAAATAAGGAGGTTAGCTTTCAAATTGAAATCTTGTTATCAATAAGATGAAAAAAGCTTACTAGTTAGTGAACTCAATTTAACCATTAAAAAATAAGAAATTAAAGTTGAATATAATGAAAAAAATTGTATAGGATTGTGTGAGCTATAGAGAATGCACTCCTAACTCTATAAATAAATTACACATATCTCATTCTTAAAAATCTATGATAGATTTAAAGATTAAAGAGCCAATGAATAAAAAGTACTTCAATATTATCCTTAATCACACCATTAAGTAATTACTAAATAAATTTTATAGATCATATTTTATTATGATTTTAAATTACTTATGTTACTTTAATGTCTCTAAATTTATATATTATAAATTTTGTATACATTGTGTAATGCCCAAAATAAATGGGCAAAAACACAACTACAATTTTTTTTTTTTTATAGAAACAAACTATAATATATATCTAGGTCAACAAAGTTATACAAAAGCCCTTCGATGCGGAGCTCTGGAATCATAAGCTCGCTTGGGCGAGTCACCCTATGACATATAAGGGATCGTGAGGCAAGTGCTAGCGTGCCTCCATCCCCTACACGACAGAAGTCAATAGGCGACGAGGAAGGTTGAAGATGCTCCAAAGGGATTTATCATATCCCTATGAAATTTCAATGTGGGATCAATAAAATCACTGAAGGTTAGATTTAATCAGAATTAACATAACAAATATTAATCTAGTAATTCCATGAATAAACTAAGGTTACTACTACTAACTAATAACCCTTAAGGTTCACTAATCCATTAACTAGTTTAATTATTTAATTGAAATAACTTTTCTAAAATTTATTTATATAAATTAGTGTAGGTAATGAAATTAAGATTTCTATGAATATAAATTAAATAAAAATGAAAAGACAAATAAAGATCTATTATAAACTTTCATCTACTTTCAATCTAATTGAATTAAATTTACCAAGAAATATACCATAACTTAATTTTAATTACCAAAACAAAATAAACATAACGATAAAACATCATGAAGGATAGATTATCATATTTATCAAATTTAATTTACCACCAACATAATAAGCTTTACTATATACTAAAATAATTCTTTCATAAATAAATCACTATCTAAAAGCAAATATATTATCTTTTCAACAAATCCAATTTTTACTAACAAAAATGAGAATAATATGACATTTCAACAAATTCGATCAACGTAATGAAAATATAATTACATTTCTACTAATTCAATTTTTCGCTAACAAAATGAAATTACGGACACAACTTATTCAATTAATAAATAAACTCATAAGAGGAACATAACAATTTAAAGACAAATAATATAATAATGAAAGGGCCCTCCAAACCCTAATTCAAAATTAGGGTTTGGGGCCCAATAAAACTTCCTCTAACCCTAAAATCAGTCATAATGTTTTCTCTTTGCTTTGTGTGTGCAGGTTGAAGAAATTTGCAGAGGATAAACTCAGCCAGTTTTCTCTACAGAGCGAGAGGGTGTTCTATGGCAAGAGATCCCTTTCTCTATAAGGGAGTCTCTCATAAACGCATAGGTTAGTTCCCATTTCAATGAAGAAGAAGTGGGTATATTGGTTTTAGAAATAGGCATCTGTGAATATTGTAAATGTTTTCAGATCCGAGAATAGATTTCATGTTTTTCTTTGGATGTTATTTGTTTTGAAAGGCTGAAACATTCAAACATTAGACTAATCTAGCATTTATCAGTTCAAAACATACACAAATATAAATCAAGCCACCTCAAAATTGTTGCTAAAAACAAGTGTTATAGAGCACTATTTGATTTGCTTCAATGAGAGGTATGTGGATGTGCTCTCTAAGCGCAAGGAGCTTGCTTCTAATGCATACTAAGGATGATGGATATGATGCATAAATGCTAAGAAAAGCTTGAAAGAAACTAGTTCATTCCATTGTTTCTAATCTAAGATGAGTTAATAAAACATAAAATCTAACAATTAGTATCAAAAGCTTTAAGATCTAAGATGAATTTAACATGATAACAATGCATAAAGATGAGAGCTAAATTAATAATTTGCTCTTGGAAGGAGGAGTATTTATAGGATTTGGGAAGGGCTTGGGTTAGGAGGTTGAGTCAAGGTTAGAGGTAAGGTTAGGGGTTGAGTCAAGGATAAGGATTGACTTTTGGTTGGACCAAGGCTTTGGATGAGGATGAAGACCTTCTAGAGGAGTCTAGGACTTTTTAGGATAATTATGGATTTTAAGAAACAAATAAATATTTATTCATCTTAAAGGCTTAATGAGTTATGAGGCTTATTAGGGGAAGGGTTTGACTAGGAATTAAAGGAGACTTGGATTAGCCTAGGAAAAGTAGGTAATTTCCCCTACCTAAATGGGTTTAGAAAAGGATTAGGAAAGTTCTAGAAGAGTCTAGGGTTTTCCTAGGATATTTCTAAGGTTTGAGGAAATAAATAAATGTTTATTTATTTCAAAAGGCTTTTTGATTGAAGATTTTATTTATTAAATAAATTTAATAAATAAGAAGGATTAACACTTAATTTTGGTTTAAATGTTTTTGAGTTGGGATTAGGCTTAGAAAATGGGTAAATCCTCTTTTAATTAAAATTGAAGTGAGATTAGGAGACTCTAAAAGAGGTTAATGATCTTTAGGATATTTCTAAGGTTTTGGGTAAAAATAAATAAATAATTTATTTTTTAGTTTTTTGGTCAATTTATTAATTAAATAATTAATAAATAGGGAAATAATGTTTAAATGAGATTTAAATATTTCTCGAAGGGATTTCTTAATTAAATATTTTTAATTAATATAATTGGATTTAATGGCATAAAAATATATTAATTAATAAAATAATTAATTAATTAATAAATGATGATGTCATTAAAGGTTTAGACTAAAAAAGGTAGGAATCACCTTTTAATCAGGATTAGAATGAGATTAGGAAATTCTAAAAGAGGTTAAGGATTTCTAGAAGATTTCTGAGGTTTTTGGATTTTTAATAAATATTTTATTTATTAAAAGAATTTTTGGCATTATTTATCAATTAATAATTAATAAATAGAAGAAATTCATTCAAACTTGATTTAAATAATTTTGGGGAGGGATTTTTTAATTAAAGATGTTTAATTAAAATAGGAGGATTTAAAGGCATAAAAATAAATGAATTAATTAAATAATTAATTAATTAATTAATGATGATGTCATCAGAAATTTTTCAAAAAATAAAAAAATACTTTATTTTCTAAAAAAAATTTAAGTGTCTACAATTGTATTTTTTAATTTTATTATATTTGTACTAGATAGATCCTCTATTTATTTTATATTTTGCATTTAATTATGCCCTTGTTTTATCTAATATATCCTTAAATTAGGATTTGTGTGTTAGAGTTTATGCTTAATTATCATTATCCTACCATTCCCTCTTTGAAAACAAGTCTAAGTGTAAATCTTACAATGGCTAAAATTAAAGTGGAATGTGGAGTATTTAAAAATCTAATTAATAACATTTGTTATGAAATTTTTTTTTTTCTCATGAGTTACACTTTAAACAATGGATAGGTAAGACATTGTTATCAATACATAATTACTTTCTAATAATATTGTCAATGTAGCTAGTGTTTTTAGTCTATTAGATTTGAAGGATATTCTTTGTAACTTACTAAATAAAAACTCATATGATTTATAAATTCTTCAAAAAATTGCTCAAATTGCTTTATAAATCATTTCTACACGTAGTTTAAAACATGAAATATCTTCTCCCTTCCACTCAACCTTCTTCCATTATAATCCTTCTTAATTATGATGGTTTTATTTTTCTCCCTTCTATTCTATTATTGTGATATTGCTATCAAGATTCAACTATTTAGTTTTTTGAGTCAAACTCATTGACCCATGTTTCATGATTAGTGGTCAATAAGTTTGACTCAAAAAACTACACACTTGAATCCTTATAGCAATATCAAAATTTGACTAGCCTTCATTCCACTAGTATTACACTTACTCTTCACATTTGAGTGCCATATTTTCATTTCATGCTACTAATCTCATGTCTTTGTCTTATCCTCTAGTGTTAAATGCATTCATCACGACGTACCATTGTAGAAATGCTCACTTATCATCTTCCTCTTATTAGCCACATGTCTCTTCCTCATGTTAGTTACCCTCTTTCCCAAATTCCTCACCCTCTTTATATTCCATCCATTATTTCTCACGTTTCCTCACTAACATCCCCACTTCCACCCTTGATACATCATTGGGATGAGGATGAAAAGTTCAACCCATTCTTCTTAGAAGTGCACTAGATAAATAACTAACTTTGGTCTTCATCAAAGCTTAAAATAGTTGAAAGACTCACCAAGTGTCATTAATCATATGAAACTACATGAATTCAAACTTAACCATGACGAATGATGCATGTGCAATTATTGACAATAACTAAACTTTCAATTTATTTTGATTAATTAAGCATTTGATAGCTGGACAAATCAAGCACTTAGGTGCCTTAAAAGTAGAGCTCCTAATAGTGCAAGACTTAGGAACTTGCACAAGACACAAAATCATATATGCAAACGTAGCGTTACATATAGAATTCAATGCATAAGTTACACAATACTTAGGTGCTAATCATCAATTTGTATAACAATTAAAAAAATCAGATAGACTATCAAAACAATATATATAATAATATTTATGTATATTTAATCTTTAATATAATTAAAAATTAAGTATGTTTTAATATATAAAAGATATTTTTAAATGAAAAATTATCACAAAATAAGGAGGTTAGCTTTCAAATTGAAATCTTGTTATCAATAAGATGAAAAAAGCTTACTAGTTAGTGAACTCAATTTAACCATTAAAAAATAAGAAATTAAAGTTGAATATAATGAAAAAAATTGTATAGGATTGTGTGAGCTATAGAGAATGCACTCCTAACTCTATAAATAAATTACACATATCTCATTCTTAAATATCTATGATAGATTTAAAGATTAAAGAGCCAATGAATAAAAAGTACTTCAATATTATCCTTAATCACACCATTAAGTAATTACTAAATAAATTTTATAGATCATATTTTATTATGATTTTAAATTACTCATGTTACTTTAATGTCTCTAAATTTATATATTATAAATTTTGTATACATTGTGTAATGCCCAAAATAAATGGGCAAAAACACAACTACAATTTTTATTTTTTTTATAGAAACAAACTATAATATACATCTAGGTCAACAAAGTTATACAAAAGCCCTTCGATGCGGAGCTCTGGAATCGTAAGCTCACTTGAGCGAGTCACCCTATGACATATAAGGGATCGTGAGGCAAGCGCTGGCGTGCCTCCATCCCCTACATGGCAGAAGTCAATAGGCGACGAGGAAGGTTGAAGATGCTCCAAAGGGATTTATCATATCCCTATGAAATTTCAAGGTGGGATCAATAAAATCACTAAAGGTTAGATTTAATCAGAATTAACATAACAAATATTAATCTAGTAATTCCATGAATAAACTAAGGTTACTACTACTAACTAATAACCCTTAAGGTTCACTAATCCATTAACTAGTTTAATTATTTAATTGAAATAACTTTTCTAAAATTTATTTATATAAATTAGTGTAGGTAATGAAATTAAGATTTCTATGAATATAAATTAAATAAAAATGAAAAGACAAATAAAGAACTATTATAAACTTTCATCTACTTTCAATCAAATTGAATTAAATTTACCAAGAAATATATCATAACTTAATTTTAATTACCAAAACAAAATAAACATAACGATAAAACATCATGAAGGATAGATTACCATATTTATCAAATTTAATTTACCACCAACATAATAAGCTTTACTATATACTAAAATAATTCTTTCATAAATAAATCACTATCTAAAAGCAAATATATTATCTTTTCAACAAATCCAATTTTTACTAACAAAAATGAGAATAATATGACATTTCAACAAATTCGATCAACGTAATGAAAATATAATTACATTTCTACTAATTCAATTTTTCGCTAACAAAATGAAATTACGAACACAACTTATTCAATTAATAAATAAACTCATAAGAGGAACATAACAATTTAAAGACAAATAATATAATAATGAAAGGGCCCTCCAAACCCTAATTCAAAATTAGGGTTTGGGGCCCAATAAAACTTCCTCTAACCCTAAAATCACTCATAATGTTTTCTCTTTGCTTTGTGTGTCCAGGTTGAAGAAATTTGCAGAGGATAAACTCAGCCAGTTTTCTCTACAGAGTGAGAGGGTGTTCTATGGCAAGAGATCCCTTTCTCTATAAGGGAGTCTCTCATAAACGCACCGGTTAGTTCCCATTTCAATGAAGAAGAAGTGGGTATATTGGTTTTAGAAATAGGCATCTGTGAATATTGTAAATGTTTTTAGATCCGAGAATAGATTTCATGTTTTTCTTTGGATGCTGTCATTATACACAGCAATGTAATAGGTTTAAGTTTAAAGATCTAAGCGTTACCAGATCTTTGTTATATACTTTCTCTTCACTAACTTTCATTTAATATTTATGGGTTTGCAAGAAGAAACCCTCTGTTTTATTTTTCTTATGCCAGTAAATATTATCTTTTACTTTTATGCTTTTTCATTAATGACGTTGTACAGATTTTAAAACCCTTAGCCACGTTTTGCAGCAGTGAGAATGTTAACCTTAAAAAAATAAATTTGAAATTCGTTATGGCACTATACGGGTTTTAAAACCCTTGGTCGCATTTGCAGCAGCGACGATGCAAGGTCACTACCATGGCCCTAAGCCACGACAGTGCCCTACACTGTCGTGACTTAGAGTCACGGCAGTGAACTGCCACACGAGGGGGGGAAATGACAGTGGGGCTTCGGCCCCAATACATGCGATGAAGTTTTTTTTAATTAATTTTCTTTTTGCATTTCATTTTATTAAAATGACATTCGATAACCAGTTTATTATATTGTATATTATAAACTATACAATATACATTGTATAGTTTATAATATATAATATTTTATTATAAAACATTACTGTCAATTTAGTTTAAGAATATTTTACATGGTAGAATTTAATAGTATATATTTTATAATATACATTAACTTGTATATTATATAATATATATTATTATGATGCAATTTTACAGATTATAAAACAGAGAATCTGATTTTGTTAAATTTAGCTTCTTCAGATATGAAATTTTTCTATTTATTTATATATATTATATTATACAACTTATTATGTATAATATAGTATATACATATAAATATATATACAAATGCCGTCTAGGAGCGAAAATGCGAAAATTAAGAATTCAACAGAAAATTGCCTTGTAGAACCGGCAAGTCAAGCTAGGGTTAATTCATCATGAACACTCAATAGCTAAAAACCCTGTCTTAGCTGCAACTAATCTGCCATCCTCTCTTGTGCTTAATTTGGCCACTCGATCTGCAAGCCCAGAAAAGAAGTTCTCTAGCTACTGTTTTAATTGTTGGTTATACGGGCATAAGTATAAAGAATGCAAAAGAAAGGATGTACGCCATCTTCATCCTTCCTATGAACACCTCGATGATTTTACTACTAAACAAAAGGCTAAAAGCCTTTTGGAATCTTAAGAAAATGATAAGTCTTTGGTTAAGATCTCTGCTTCAGCATCAAGCAAATCTCATCTCAACACCAATATCCCTTTAAATCATGACTCTACTAAGAAAGATCAAAGCTTGAAGGGTTATGAGAAAATTAAAACTAGGGTTTTAGATTCCAACTATGGATCCCAAACTACTAGCGGCTATTAGATCATAAATAAGTTAATAGAGAATAAGATCTTCTCAGTTAAATTGCTGGATGAACAAATAGTCTTCTTTGCAAAAACCAAATATGCAAAGTTGAGGAGGCCAAACGATGAGCTGGCTAGGGCAAAAAATTCTGAGCAGGTCCCACTTCATACTCACTCTGATTCAAGGAAAGATGGAGTGGTATCTGCTCAGGCCCCTTTGGCTCACGATTTTAGTAGATCCACAGCATGGCAAACTGTCAATAGAATGAATGACCACCCCGGGACTGCAAAGGCCCTGACATCTAGGGTAATTCTAGCTAAGAGCTCCTACGAACCTCTATCTGCTATAAGAGGAGGAGGATTGCCAGAGGCTAAGGCATCTTTCGGGGGGAATAAAGCAAGAAAGGATGAATGGCATCTGGTAAAAGGCAAAAAAGTGGTAACATCTCTTCCAAAAAAACTTATTAGCAGTAAAATCACTCTAAAAAATTCATTTGATGTTTTAAATAGATATCAAACTCTTGGTAAAAAGCTTTCTCACTCAGCATCTTATCAGAAAAGTGGGGTTTTGAAAGGGGAAGAGGATTCATGGGAGAAATCACATCTGGGTTGTGTATTTACACAACCAGATGTGGGAAATTCCTCCCTCCCCCTTACCAAAACCCTAGGGTTTGAACAACCAGTTTCAAAAGATGCAAATAAATTTGATTCACTACATAGATCCCCTAAAGCATATAGTCCCCCTCATCGTAGGAGGAATAATAAGAAATCTATGTACATGAAACTAAATAGCCCGGTTAAATCTAGAAATGATAAAATCTATACTCCACCACATAGGCGGTCAGGCAATCATAAAATATCACTATCTAATGCATATGAAAATCAGGATCCTAATCATTATATCTTATCATTAGATGACAACTACATCTTGCAAAATTAGAGTGTTTATGCAGAAACAGGTGTTCTATGCAAATGGATAGGGACAGGGGCACATATCGAAGATATATTAAAAGGTTTGGCATCTCTACTCCCCCCAGAGGTTAGTACCACTATCATGGCTGATAATTTTATTTTTGTAGATTGCAAATGTATCAACCTTAAAAAGAAAATATTAGAAGAAGAATATTTAAAGTTCAGAGAAATCCCCTTTTATGTATGTAATTGGTTTCCTTTATTTAATCCAATTAAGGTACCAAATTTCCTGGTAGAAAGAGCAATTGTACTAAGGAACCTACCGTTAGAATGTAATCATTTAGAGATTGTTAAGAATATAGGAAACAAGATTGGTGTTTTTAAAAGGTTGGCTAAAACCAAACATAATCATTCAGATGTTATAATAATAGTTGATTTAAATTATCATGATAAATATATCCCTCCTGTTCAGCTATGCTTCAACTCAAATTCCATATTTATCAATCCCAAAATTTTAGAAAACTTCATAGAAGGTTATGAGGAAAAAGATAGACCCTTCTCCGTTAAGGCTGGTGTAGTTTCGTACCACGCCCTAGACAATAATGTAAAGGTTAATTTCTTAAAAGAGGGAGGGGGCTTTGTGATTTCGAACACTGATAAAGAGTATGTAGAGGTTCCACCTCTCCTCATAAATAGAATCAATTCCCCAATTGTGAACTGCATAGTTCAAGACCCCCTTAAATCCCCCATGCCTATAAGAAAGGTGGAAACTCCCCTCTCCAATAATCATGAAGGTATTAGCTCCGGAACTAATTATGAAAATGAGACTGTCAAACACAATCTTCTAGATTTAGATGGTAATGATAACAATGTAAATTAGCTAGATATGAACCTGGCAGATAAGACCATTGAACAAGACAAAGAAAAGAAGGATAATATTGAGTGGGAGGAAGGCCCTCAAACAAACCAGCCATTGAATCCCGATTGTTTAGCTACTACAATAGCAACAAAAAATAAAGATAAATGTGAAGATGAAGTTAATCAAATTGTAAACTATTTAGGAGAATCACTTACGAATGAGCTAATGGACATGTTTATGGATGAGATTTGCGATTTTGATGAATTGAAATATCAAAAGGAAACCTTAATTAAACTAATTCAGGAGTGTATATTAGAAGAAAAAGAAGAGGAAAACATTAGATTATCTCAACCATCTCTCTCCACTGCTCTAGAATTGATAGACTTAGCTAATGTTCCTCATGATAACTCTGATATATCATCAGGTCTTTTAGATCAAAAGAACAGAGAAAAAGATGAGACTATGTCTATTATAAATAACGAAATCCAAATTGAAATTTTAACTAAAGATAATTCATCCAAAGACATAAACGTACTAAACACACCTAACAAGGGGACGGTACAAGAAATCTCAATCCCCGTAGAACTTGAAACTCTAAATTTGGATATTTCAGGGAATTCAGAAGACATAATTGAAATTTTTGGTCAAGAGATTATAGAGAGGGAGGAACTCCCTATTCACATAGAATCAGAGCAAAATAATCTAGATCAGTAGGATAATACTGTCATTAGTTATACCGGAAATTTAACAACGGTTCAGGATGCCATTGATGGCCTCTTTGGGAGCACTAACAAGGACAGACAATTGGGTATAGCCATGAACAGAGGGAGCCTTAGCTCACCTAATATAAACAGAATTAAAAAGAAAAGAGGAAGAAAATCAGTAGTCGAATTAAGATCACTAGATGGTAATGCGGGAAATCAAAGGAAGATTGTTGATATTCTGCACACAAGGAAGGGGAAGTGCCTTCCCAAAGACCAATGAAGGTCACTACTTGGAATGTTAGGGGTTTGAACGCCCCTAACAAACAAAGATTAGTCAAGAGATACCTAAAAAACTTCGAATCAAAAATTATAATGCTTCAAGAAACTAAGTTAAGTAAGGAAGAGAGTATGAAGCTTAGCAACAAACTAGGCATTTGGAGGTCTGAGTTCATGCTCTCCAAAGGTGCCTCTGGTGGCTTAGCTATCCTATGGGACCCAAGGAAAGTAATAGTCACTATTTTACATAAATATGACAATTGGATGACGGTAGAAGTTAATAGTCTTAAATCTAATCTAAAATTTATGCTGACTAATATCTATGGACCTATTCCGAATGAAGAGAAGAGGAAGGTTTGGCAAGAAGTTCAAACCTCTCTCCTATCAAATAACACAGCTACTCATATTCTAGGTGGTGATTTTAACGCTATCTTAGACACAAAAGAAAAATATGGAGGCTTTCAATTTATCTCACAATCCCAGAAAGATTTCAATCTTTGGGTAACAAAAAATCATTTAATAAGTATTAACACTAATAATGGAATCTACACCTGGAACAATAGAAGATCTGGCTTCAGCCACATAGCAGAAAAGTTGGATAGATTTTTGATCAGCAGTAACTCTGATCCCATAAACCAATTAGTTAATGCGGAAATTCTCCCTGAGGCTAGCTTGGATCACTTCCTAGTTAGACTCACAGTTACGGAGAGTTGTAAACCTCATAGGAACCCCTTCAAATTTGAGTTCATGTGGTTCCAAAACCTAGAATTCATCAATTTATTAGAACAATGGTGGAACCAAATTTTGATAAAAGGATCTAAAATGTATAGTCTAGTGGCTAAATTAAAAATTATTAAAAATAAAGCACTGGAGTGGAATAAAAATAACTTTAATAACATATTTACAGAAAAGACTACCATTGAACAAGAAATAGTAGAGCTAAATAATGAAGTAATAGATAAAGGAATGAATGAATGTAGCTATTTAAAAGAAAAATAACTTATGGCCAGATATAATTTGATTCTTCTTAAGGAAGAAATCTTCGAGAAACAGAAATCAAGAGAAACTTGGTTAAAGGAGGGGGACTCCAACACGAAGTTTTTCCATAACTCAACTAACTTTAAAAGAAGTGTCAATAGAATTTCAAAAATTAAAAACAGTGAAGGTCTCCTTGTTGAAAATCCAGATTAGGTTTCTGAAACTTTAGTACAATTTTATCAAAATCTCCTCAATAATAATGCTACATACAACCAAAAAGCTCAAAATGAAATGTTGAGAGCAATCCCCAAATTAATTTCAGAAGCGGATAACAGAATGATAAATGCTAAATTAACTTTAGAAGAAGTTAAAAATGCGGTCTTTCAAATGCACCCAGAGAAAGCACCTGGTCCAGATGGTTTCCAGGCTGGCTTTTTCCAGAAGTGTTGGCACTTCGTGGGTAATGAAGTCTGGCAAGCTGTAGAAGTTACCATAAATTTGGGATCTTTACTATCGAAAATCAACAACACTTTCTTCACCTTAATACCTAAGAAAAATGAAAGCACAGAACCAGGGGACTTTAGACCCATCTCTTTATGCAATACAATTTACAAAATCTTATCTAAATGTTTGGCTAATAGACTCAAGACACTTCTTCCCATTATCATCTCTGAAGAACATGCAGGTTTTGTAGCCAGCTATTCTATTTTAGATGGCATTATTATTTCCCAAGAATTGGTACATACTTCCCAAACTATCAAGATTCCTAGCATACTCATTAAAATAGACATTCAGAAGGCGTATGATAAAGTAGACTGGACCTTTCTCTATAAGTGCCTAGAGGCCTTCGGCTTCTCAAAATAATGGACTAATATTATCTACAACTGCATTTCCACCCCCAAAATTTCTATTCTTATTAATGGCACTCCAGAAGGCTTTTTTAGTATTTCGAGGGGCATCAGACAAGGAGATCCATTGTCTCCTTTCCTATATGTGATTATGGCAAAAGCTTTAGGTAGAACTATCAGTAAGAGACATCAGGAAGGTAAAATTTTAGGATTAAAGGCATTGGATAATGTTCCTAATATTACCCATCAACAATTTGCTGATGATACCATTCTCCCAGGCACTGCTTCAGTATCCGAAGCCAAGGCCTTTAAAGATACCCTTGACCTCTACATGAAAGTGTCTGGTCAATAGCTAAACCCAAATAAATTGAAAATCTATTTTCTAAATACTTCTCCGACATTGGAAAAGGAAATTTGTAAAGTATTCGGTATAATCTAGGGAAGTTTCCCTGTAAGTATCTAGGAATTGAAATAGACAAAGGCATCCTTTCCTCCAAACTCTGGCAACAAGTGATCACTAAAATCCAGAACAAGAAGAGCACATGGAAAGGTAGGTGGCTTACAAAGGAAGGCATAACTACAATGATCAAGTCAGTACTCTCAGCCATCCCCACGTATCAGATGTCAGTTCTTCCCCTCCCGGTTAATGTTAAAGATAAACTAGACAAAGTTTTTAGGGATTTCTACTGGCAAGGCTCTTCAGAAGGGAAAAAGCCAGCTTTAATTAAATGGTAATCCCTCTGTAAACCTATCTCCAAAGGAGGCTTGGGTATTAAAAATTTACTATGGAAAAACAAAGCCTTGGGTGCCAAGCTGATTTGGAGATTATACAAGGAATCTAACAGCAAATGGGCCTCGATTTTATTAAATAAATATATACCATGTGCAGATCCTATCAACATCTTCAGAGTCCAATCTCACGTTAAAGGATCTAGGATGTGGAAATTTATCAAGGATTCCAGAGGAATCATTAATAAATTTCTCTCTTGGGACGTAGGTAATGGGGAGAAAGCTTTATTTTGGGATGACTCTTGGGTAGGCCTTCCCCCCCTGATTTCTCTCAATTTTTCCCCTAATTTTATAGATGAATGTAAAAACAAGATTGGATTGTATCTTTCTAACTATCTCAGCCTGGATATGGATCTCCCTTTTAAATTCATTTACACCGACACATTTTCATTTTTAGAAAGCCAAAGACTTGTCAATATTATCAATAGTAGAGAAGTTGTTCTTAAAAATAGACCTGATAAGCTGATTTGGGCTAGAGCGAACAATGGAGAATATTCAGTCAAAGAAGGCTACAAGACTATATTAGCTGAGCAGAAGATGGATAATTTAGATATGCCCCTGAACCTTTGTTGGAATAAAACATGTCTGCCCAAAGCCAGGATTTTCCTTTGGGCAGCCATGCAAAGGAGGATCCTCACTGTAGATAGAATCACCAAGTTGGGGTTTGAAGGGCCATCCCATTGCACTCTCTATGAAAAGCACACTGAGGATGTTGACCACCTTCTACTTAATTGTGAATTCACACAGCATTGTTGGAATTGGTTATTGCAATCTCTTGGATGGCAATTCGTGTTCCACATGGATCTTTTGAGTACACTTAAATCTTGGCCAGCTTTATTTAAAGACAATCTCTACAAAGACATCTAGATTGTAGCCCCCTCCATATTAGTCTGGGAAGTCTGTAAAGAACGGAACAGGAGAATATTTACTAGGAAAAAACTAGAATGTAGGTCACTCATAAATAAAATAGAAATATCTATCTCGGAGTTAATTAATTCATCCCTAAGGGATCCAGTCTATTATGAGGATTCCTTCAAAAGCTGGGACAACAAAATTAGATTGCAATGGCCTAACTTGTGGGTACCTCCCCTCTATGGGAAAGGAGGGAACAAAACCAAATCAGATCATGCAAATTGCAAATGGACCCCTCCAGATGAGGGTTGGTACAAACTGAACTTTGATGGGGCATCAAGGGGAAACCCAGGTAGTGTAGGGATTAGTGGAATTATCAGGAATTGGAATGGTGAAACTATAGCTAGCTTCTCCTGCCCCATCAACCCTACCACTAATAATATGGCAGAATGCAAAGCAGCTTTGGCTAGTTTAATTATTTGTAAGGATCTTAATATATCCAATCTTATTATTGAAGGTGACTCTCAGATTATAATCAATGCTATTCGATCTAAGAAGACTCCTAATTGGACTCTAAATGCTAAAATAGAGGAAATAACTTTAGTTTTAGATAGTATTACCAATTATGAAATCAAACACACCCACAGAGAAGGCAACTCTGAGGCCGATAAATTAGCAAATTTAGGTGCGGATGGAATAATAACTTTGAATAAACTCGAACTTCAACCCCGGGATACACTCAGCTAAAATACTTCCTTGATATTGGATTATAAATAAAGAGACCCACTCATTAATTACACTCACCCCAGTAATTAAAAATTAGCATCAACAATCTAGGTTCCTGTTCCCTCTTACCCGGTCAATTATGTAAGCTTTAGTAACTAGAATCATGGTATACTTAACATTTATATTATGAAGATATTCATGAATACCTATCCCTCCCCTCTGGTAGACAGTATTCTTCCCCTGTTATGGTAATATTATTAACTCAATCGATGGGCTCATTTAAATTTTAGAGCAATGTGTCACATGTTGAAGATTCAAGGGATTATAACATTAACTCAAGCATATGTATCTAAGGATTATAACATTAATTCAAGCATATGTATTAAGGGAATGTACCTTTTTCCCTCATCTTAACCCAAAGTAGATGGCTTACATACAATTAGCAGACCAATCCCAATTATTCCTAAGCCATATAGATCCTTATACTCTAGGTAATGATTAAACCTATACCTCGTTCCATTCGATGTAATGATTTCTAATGCTTCCCATACTAAACATGTCTTCTTGGAATTGGACATATGGATAGCTATCATTATCAAAGCAGGGATGAAGGTGTCGTTGCTGGTAATGATCGCCAGTTAGTATCAATACAGCTAATAGCGCTTTGATATTAATATAACCATTATAACTAATACACCTTGGTCCCCTTCTTTACAATTCTGGTGGCGAAGTATAGATGCTTCACAGGATATGAAAAGGTTATTTCAATATCAGTTGTTTATAATCCCCTCATTGATATCTCCTGCCAATGATTCAAAAAACACATAGGTTTTCATAGTTCATTTGAACAGGCTAGCCTTTGAAGCATGTCGATTCTTGTAGCATCTTTGTAATATTTATACATATACTTGCCCTTATAGAATCCCGGGTATCAACATTCTTAGTGGCTAGTGTTTACTACTCATACTCATCATGACCAGTATAGATTATCATCGATGTTCTATAATGATAGGTAGTGTTTAGGTCCTATCTTCTCCTCCATTTCTTTTCAGAAGTTGTAGACAGACTAGTGCTAGACTACATAAATTTTGAGAGCTTAGTAGGATCGCCTGTTCTAGTTTTTCTAGCAAGCTTATCCAGCTCCTGAATGGTCCAAACATGGAGACTAAACTTCTAACTTTCTACACTAAAGCTGACAGAGCTATGGCCTTTAGAGGCCTAATTTACCCTAAAAGATGGAATCAGATGTTGAATCCACTCCCAGACTCAACAAGGAGGGCGATTGTGAAGGCTATAGGGGACCAGCACTTCAATAACACTTTTACCTACATAACAAACAGAGGGTTTATTGGTCAGTTCATAGCCCTTTCAACCTTTGCAAGCAAAAAGAAAGAGGACATAATAGCAGTAGCTAGGGAAATCTTCTTAGATGAACACCTGGGAGGTATGGAGAAGATGGTCCATTGCATTGATCAAAACCTCACAATCCCTTACCCAGAAAGAACTATGCAAACTTACATTGAGGATTTGGATAAAATCCCTCAGTCTGATAGAATTGCTCTCATGACTTTTAAGGATGAAGACATTTTTGATGACCACTGGTTGGAGATGGAAAGAAATACTGATTACCTCTTCAAAGAAGTAATGGAGGAAACTATGGACACAAAGTGGCAGCTGAACTATTGGAGGAATTAAGGTTTTGAAATCCCGGCTTTCCTAGATGATAAGCTTCCTGAAAATCTCCATATCATAGCCCCGGTAGTGCCCAAACGCACCAAGAAAGTGAATAAAGGTAAGGTAGAAGAGGAAAACATTGTAGTAATGGTCAAAGACAACAATGCCTAGAAATGTACCGCCATTCAAAAGGCCAGCTTGGAGTAAGACCAGATAGGAAGGCTCTTGTGAACACTATGTACATAGTATGTACAATTTTCTCAGCTCTAGAAAGGCAACCAATTTTCGTAACTAACTATGATGATCTGTAAATAGTCCAAAGGATATATAGTAACAAGGACATTTTTGGATGTATGGCAGTCTAATTAGCCGGAATGGCTTTAGATACTTTTTTAAACTCAGTATAGATGTATATACAATGTACACTTTCTTGAATAGTATATGAAGGAGTACTCATGGTTGTGATTTATTCATATGTCCCTCTTTAAGATCGAATTATAATAGTGAGAAACCTTTACTCTTACTCAGTAAGCATCAAGGCAATATCCCATCAGATTGCTATAATTTAGTGTCAAGATTGAAATAGCTAAGTTGGTTTTTTAGTTCTTTCATCTGGATCAGGTTTGTCAATACCTATGGCTTAACAGAGTAATTATAGTAATCTCATTTGCTAAAATTAGTCCACAAGCGGACCATAGCAATCAAATAATGGCTATACTCTGCTTGTCAATATGGGGTTGGAGTTAATCATTTCAAATCGATATATGTATGATCTATGATGCAAGATTGGCTCCTTTACAACTTTAATCTAAGCCAACATATTCTCTTATGAGGGCGACAGATTCAGGGTTAGTTCCTACCACTAAGAAGAATTGATCCCCGAACAGGGCTTTTCAAATTCATATATATGAGTTTATATATATATATATTTATATATATATATATATATATAGACTTATGTATACATTCTGTATAGTCACCAACGTAGCTAAGATCTTAGTTTAAAGGCCTGAGTGATCCTAGCCTTTAATGAGAGTGATCCCAGTTACTATATATATATATATATATATATATATATATATATATATATATATATATATATATATATATATATATATATCAGCCTAACCGAAGGAGTTAGTCCTTAAATCAGCATGAACTCTGTAAGATACTCCCAGTTCCTATATATATATAAGCCTAACATTAAGTGTTAGTCCCAGTACTGGAGGACCATTTGTAGAGTTGCAGTGAATTCTTCTATTTTCTCCTTCCTAGGCCACTTATATGCCTCTCCAAATGTGCCATTTTTTATATGCACGAAAATGGAAATGTTCCCTAAGTTGTCTCTTATTTTGATATGTGGAAATTCATCCCAAACCTTAGAGAGGGGCAAGTGTCACCTTTGTCTTAGATTTAGAAACCTAATAGTATTGGGAAGAGAGTGGAAGGAAGAATGTTTTTAGGGAGAAAGACTTAGAAGTATGAAAGTTAGTTCATTCTTGTCATGCTAGTGGGGAGAGAAAATTAGAGGAGTTCTTGAGAGTCTTTGCTTAGTAGATTTGTGGATAGCAAGTTTGGTGCCAAGGGAAGCTCATCTACAACTCTCAATTCAGCCTTGTCCTTGAAGGAGGTTGGTGGTTTTCAAAATCTTGTTATTTATTTGAACATGCTTGAAAGGAATGTGATTATGTGAATAAAATTGTAATCTGTTTTACTATGTGGGAACCTTCTTATTGTTGTTTTTCCCTTTGAGCTTTTGTTTCAACCTTGTTGTTTCTTGTAATTGTTCATGTTATGGGTGTGCAAGTTCAGTCCTCATCCTTGGGAGGAAAGTAGGAGAACTTGGGGTGAAGGGCCTAAGTTGGGATTTCCATTTGTATGAGTGCATGGTTGTATGGGCAACTATGATAACCTTCTTATGCTGTCTGGGGGTCATAAGGGTGATTGGGGGTCATAAGGGTTTGTTGTTTTGCTCATGGGTTTGAGTTGTTTGGGTTGGAAGGGCCTTGTGAAGGCTGATATTATATGTTTTATCTATTGTTTTATAATAATTTTGGTGACTCCATTTGGAAGATTCCACCTTCACCCATTTTATGGATTCTATGTATGAATCCTTTGTGCAAGATTGGGGAGGGAGTTTATTGTGAAAATCTGTGTTCCTAATTATGCCAAAATATCTATGTTTTGTGTTGCTTGAGTGTATCCTATCCTATCCTTGTTTCCCCAAGCTCAGGGGTGGCCATGTAATGGCCTAGGCTAGGAGGTGAGCCTCCATGGCCATGTGAAGAAGGTCTTATGTTTGCAGGTCTTGGTTCATGGCTTAAAGGAGAAGACCAGAACTGATGGTTAAGGATTAAATTGGAAGTTCCTAAAGATGTTTTCAAGATGTCTCTGGTTGAGAGAACATATTCTTTATAATTGTTTAGTTCTGCATAAAGATCCTGTAATAGTAATAAAGCTAAACTTTAGACTAGTTGGTTAGTGGTTTTCTTGTATAGAGTCAGATTATTGTTCTTCTAAAATAAGTCCTAAATCTATATCTTTTAACAGAAGTCTAAATTCAATTCTCTATTGTAAATTAAATAAAATAGTTATAAAACTGGGAGTGTTAATTTATTTATTATCCAGAAAATGATGAAGTTCATGTAGCAAAGAAATTGTTATTAAGTTCTTGTAGCAAAGAATTAGTTTTTAAGTTCCTGTAGTAGAGTGTTTGTGTTTTCAGCTTTACTATGATTACCATTAAATAATGAGATTCCTGTAGCATATAACTTGTTATGGAATTTGTGTTTTCAAAATGTTTACACAGTTTAAATTCCAGGGACATAAAATTTTGGAAACTATTTGCTTGTTATCTTTTATCAAGTATTGCAAATAAAGTACAAACTGTAGATGACTACAAAAGACTAAATCATTATTGAATTGGTGAATTTGAAAATTAGTTTAGAATAATCATGCTGAAAACTTAAATGTTATAGGAAGGAAAAATAGTAGCATACTTTAGCTGTTATGATGCATTATGAAATAAAAGGAAATAATTTGATTATTCTAAATCAGTTGATCTTAATGAATTGTTGCTAGATTCCTAAAGTATTTTTTATTACTGTTTTATAAACTTCATTTTCATCTTAAAATTCTATTCCTATCCTTAAGTCTGCTATTTAAAATTTAGATCTTTGTATATGTATGTATGTATGTGTATATATATATATATATATATATATATATATATATATATATATATATATATATATATATATATATATATATATATATATATATATATATATATATATATATATATATATATATATATATATATATATATATATATATATATATATATATATATATATATATATATTATCGATAAAAGGCTGAAGCCCTGAAAGTTTTTTATTAATATAAATAAGAATTACAGTGTGACCCCACTCGTTGCAGGCGCTGGTAGGAAAGAGCGAGGCTGAGAAAACCTCTAGCCTTGTCCGGGACCATAGGTCTTGTACTTATACAAAAATTACGTGGGCATACCCACGACTCGACAATCGTCGAGATTTGTTAAAACATAGTTCCTGTGGGCATACCCACGGTTTAAAAACAATCGTTATTTCTCTATAAATACAAGCTTTCAGTGGGCATACCCACTGCTAGACAGAATTGAGGGTTGAAGTTACAAATCTAACAATGCTGTTATTAAGGATACAACTTTAAATTTCATACAATTGTATCATTTGTTGAAGATTTTCACTTTATGATCTTTAGTAATAAAATGATATGATTGCTTGCTAGGTATTGTCCATCAGTAATATGTTTTCCTTCCTTTTATATTGGAAAAAAGAGATGATTGTTCTCCATATGGTTCTCGTACCTGAAAAGCAAGACAAAGGAAAACTTCCATCTCCACTGGTTAAACCGCATTAGACAATAAAGACTTCATCAATTTGCATTTAATATAGGTGATTAGGGATTCCAAATAATAAAAGATTTCCTTCAAGTCAGAGAATTATTATACAAAGAAGATATTTCTAAGATTACATTGAAAATTGTGCTTTATACCATATTATCAAAGGTCCATAAGGTTCCTATTCACATTTAGATTGTTTGATAACATAATAAAAAGAATAAAAGGCCAGATATTATTTAAATTCCTAGCAGATTAACTTCATATGACTGTCATCGTAACAAGAGGGAAATATGCCTTAACTAGGATTAGAAAATTTTAAACATTCTATTTAAGTACACAATCTTAGAGTTCATTGCTATAAAGTGATGAACTGGACTTCTCTTAATTCTGGAAATCCAAGATATCTTAATTTTAAATTGCTAATAGGGAACCATGGTATTTAGGATAGAAAGGATGAGTTTATATATATAAGAATATATTCCTATAAATATATAAGAGAACATATAACCATGTGTAGGTATAGAGGGAAGAATGTACTGGGATGGCAGATAAATATGAGGTACGGGTAGAATTGGGAAGCCAGTCTCTGAATTGACTGACTCATAAAAACCAAACCTATATATATATATAAATATATATATATACTGCTACCAGTATATATATATATCAATTCCCAGTTTAATAATTAGAAAGAAATAGCCAGAGGGATAGCACGATCAATAGTATATCTAGACTCTCCTATTAAAGATAAATGGTTTGCAGCTTGATCTAAGTAGCCCGACTACCACCAATTGGGAAAATCAGCCTATCTGCTACTAATGTATAGCCCCCCAGCCCAAGTCCTAACCTTGGGGCACTAAGATTCAACCCAAACCTCATCATAGGGCTCCACAAAACCTCTCAAAATACCCAATTTATAATGCATCCGAAAATGGATTTTTGTTTTCAACAATTCTTGATCCTCTAAACCACCTACCTAGCTTGGGAATGCTCAAGGCTAACTAAGGAGAAGGTGGGGTCCAAAATCCACTCAACATGCCACTACATCACTAAGGTGTCAAGTGACACATCACAATAATACACATCACAAACACATGTGGCATGCCTTGTGTGCAAAGACATTTAAACATTTTTCACAAAGATAAATATTTACTTACAAACATATATATCAAACATTGTCAACCATATACACACAGTCATCACATTTATGAAAGAAATCACGATACGATGAGGTCGTACTCTTCTAGAGTTGACCTTGGCTTTCAACTGATTGCACTTTGATCCTATCTTGTTTCCCCGACTTATAACCATGGCCATGTCCCTGCATGCTCAAACTCGATGTTAGTACATTATAAAATCTTGCATCAATAATCATTTCAAAAATAAAGTAGTAACATCTAACTAGACAAATACATATATATCTACATCATAAAACATTACATATTCAGCATAAGCAAGTAATCCTAAACTTATCATAGAACCATGATTCCATCAATGATCATAAAACTGAAAGATAACATAACAATTGCAAAGTCCATATATCATAGATAATCTTGATATCAAAATGAGCATATATAAAGAGTACGACTAGAGTGATCATCAAAAAAATCTATAACAAACAACTCATAAGGTCCAAATGATAGCATATATAAACCAAAATAGATCAAATGTCTATACTCAAGGTATCATCCTGATGAATCAAATGTCAAAATGAAAGTCGAACTAGGATGGGTCGAGACAGGACCTCACACATTGTTATTCAGATATCTTATTTAAAGAACAATTGTATCTATAAGAAATGTTGCTTTAATCTCTATTATCGAGTTACATAGCTATAAGTATTATAATGCTCAAAAATTAATAAAATAAATATAATTACATTAGAATAACTTAATAAGGAGATATGAAAATTGATCGATGAAAGGAGCTCTGCTTAGCGAATTAGCAAATTTTGCAAATTTTGCAAAGGCTCCTTTATGGTGGCGATCTCCGGTAGGTTTGAACGGAGCTACAGGAGACAGCTGGAAGTCCCCGATCGCAATGTCAGTCTAGGTGTAGTCCTCTCCAACCTCTACTTTAATATGGTTGATTTTCTTGGTTCTCAATCTCCCTCGCTCTACCGCTCGGCAAAGTCCGTACCCCCTAACCCCTCTCCCACTGTGCTGAAGGATGCCAACATTAATGGCGTCTCTATTAATATCCCTAACCCTACCTGTAAACCAAAAACATTTTCTGAAGCAGTGGCCAATACAACTGGTGTTGTCGATGAGAAAGCCAAGTTTAACCTTGCAGGTGCCAGTGCCCATGATGTCGCTGTTCCCGGTAAGTGCTCTACGGTTCCTTCAGCCCCTTTCTCCATCGCTCCTAATCCTGAAATGCTTGCTGAGATTATTAAGGAGAAGAATAGGTTAAAGAAGACTGCGATTTTCTTTTCTGCTGTTGAACTTGATAAGTGTCCTCAGAAATTTCTTGATGACTGGTTTCACAATTTTTGGAATCTCAAAATGGGCTTTCACATTTCTTTTTGCTGGCAGATCCAGAAGGGTTTATTTGTGATCTTCTTTGTTACTCATGAATCTCAATTTGAAGTCCTAAAAATGCAGTATTGGACCATAGGATCCACTTCTTTCTGTGCTTTGGCTTGGTCTCCTAAGGTTGTGCATGAAGAAGTTCTTGCCCTTTTGGCCCCTAGATGGATACTAGTTAAAAATGTCCCCCCCTTTTTATGGTGATTCTTGCCTCAATTGCTTGAACTGTTGGGCAAAACCATCTGAATGGATGACACTGTTAGGCTGGTGCCGCATATGGATGCCAGAGTCCTAATCTCTTTGCAACCAGGGAAGGAAATCCCTGCTGACATCTTTGTTAACATCATGGAAGAAAATTTTGTGTGCCTTATTGAAATATTGGGAGGTCTAAATGCTTGTTTCTTATGTCGGAAAGAGGGCCACCTTAGAAAGGATTGCCCCATTATTAAAAAGAATCAAAACCCTGCTAAAATCTCTCAACCTGCTAATTTGACCAACCCTAATCTTCCTCCTTCTGTTAACAAAAACACACAAGAGGAAACTGCCTCCAAACCTCCTCCTACTCTTGATTCAGCCTCTCCTACTCCCCATACCGCTCAAATCTCTTTCCCTTTTTTGGACATGGCTATTGATGAGGCAAACATTGATGATGGCTTCCAAACCGTCAACAAAAAAAGAAGGCAAAAGGGTAATAACATTAACTGTCCTAGAACTTTGAATCCTGCTTCCTCCAGAAATCTCCTTCCCCAAAGTCCTCTTGTTATCCCTCATGTGGTTGAAATTAGTAGTGACAACCCTCCTTGCTCCCCTGTTGTTTGTTCCAACAACTCCAGCCTGAATATCTCTTTAGGAGCATCTTGGAAGCTCTCGCAAAAAGTTTTTAAAGAATTAAGTGATGATTGTTCTTTAGAAATCATCCCTGCTATTAACAACCCCCCCGGTATGCCCTCTATGGAAGTGGACTCCCAATCTGAAAATGAAGATGATCCTAAAACTAATACCCTTTCTTCGAAATGCAGGGGAAGGCCTCTAGGATCTAAGAATAAAGCCTCTGGTAAGAAAATAGGGGATAGTTCTACTAAGGCTTTACCCTCAGTTGATGAAGCTGGTGTTGTGTGCCCTACTCCCTCTAATGTTTCCTCATGAATTGTATATCTTGGAATGTGAGGGGTCTTGAATCCCCGGATAGGAAAATTGTGATTAAGCATTTTCTTAATTCTTTTAGCTCTATGGATTTCCTCATGTTGCAAGAAGTTAAAGCCATTAGTTTCATGCTTGAAACCAACCTTAACTTTATATGGAATAATGCGATCAAATTTTGCACTAATCATAATAGAGGCAGAGGTGGAATTGCTCTCCTCATTAGCCCCAAATGGGGGAATTATATAACTGCCAATGGCACCTCACCCTGCCAGAGAGCTGTCTGGATTACTATTAATCATAATAATAACATATTTGGTATTTTCTTTGTTTATGCCCCCAATGACTCTAAGGAGAGGGCTAATCTTTGGAAATGGATGACTACCCTCCCTGATATCCCCTGGCTGGTTGGAGGAGATTTTAATATGGTTGAGTCCCAACAAGATAAATCTAGACGTGCTCCTTTCATTTGGAAAGATAATGAAAAGGTTCACTGGACCAAGTTAATTAATACTAAGACTCTGTTTGACCCTTTAGCTGGCAATAAGGCCTCTAACCTTGGGATATGGCACACATGGTGCAACTTCCAATAGGGCCACTCCCGGATCTATTCCAGACTTGATCATTTTTATGGTAACAAGAATGTCTTCTCCTTCCTCCTTGACAACCAAAATAGCATTGTCCTTCTTACAACCACTACCCTCTCTGACCACCATCCCATTTCTACCCATGTCAACCTCAACTTTGCCCCTGTTCACCCTAGGACATCTAATCCCAAATTCATTCTGAATATTAGTCTCCTTCTTGATGAAGATATCCTTGTTGCCATTTAGATTATTCGCAATATCAATAAGGTTAATTTCCCTGACTTATCCAAGACTGACAGATGGAAGGTCAATCTCCTAGCTTGGCAATGTCTCCTCAAAACCATTGGTCAAAAGAATGCTAAGGATTATAGGTTCATTGAAAAATGTCTCTCCTCTGATCTCCAAGAGGCTGAGAGCAATGTTTAGAATGATTCCTCCAATATTGACCTTGTCTCCTAGGTGATCTCTGCTAAGGATGCCTTGAGGAAACATTAACAATTTAGAATCCGTGGTACTAAAATCAAATCTCATGCTCATTAGATCCAGAACGGGGACCATGGTTCCAAATTTTTCTTTAACCTTTTAAAGCAAAAGCAAACCAAGGAGTCTATTGACAGACTCCTAATTGACAACCATGATATCTTGGATCTTGTTATCATTAACCAAGCCTTTGCTGATTACTACAGGAGTCTCTTCACCTCTGAGGACTCTAAGGAGGCTACTGATCTTAGGAATAAGTGTAAACTTCTTATCCCCAATAAACTGGATAATGATGATATTACTATCTTATCTAAGGATATCTCTTTGGATGAGGTAGAAAATGCTATCAATTCTCTCAATAATGATAAGGCCCCCGGCCTTGATGCGCTCCCTATTGAATTTTATAAGGCCAATATCAGTTGGATCTGTAAGGATTTACATGACATTTATTTGGAAACTATGGATAATGGTTCCCTTGGCCCTGAGATTAACAATGGCATCATTAAACTTCTTCCCAAGGATGGGGACAAAGCTCTTATAAAAAATTGGAGGCCTATCACCCTCCTCAATGTTTCCTATAAGATTTTGGCCAAGATCCTGGCCCTCAGACTTGTTCATATCCTTCCTAAGTTTGTTTGTGCTACCTAGACTGGTTTTATCAAAGGTAGATCATATATTTTCAAAAACTTAATTACTAGCTAGGAAGCCATGGATTGGGTGAAGTGCTCTCATCAGAACTCTGCGATGTTACTCCTAGACTTCAAAAAATCCTATGATAGGGTTGAGTGGAATTTTATCATCATGATGCTTGAAGCCTTTGTTTTCCTGGCCTTCTTTTGTAACTTAGTTCAGGTTTTGCTTAATGATGCCTCTACCTAGGTGGAGGTCAATGGTTCCCTCTCCAATCCCTTTCCCCTTGGTCGATCTATCAGACAAGGATGTCCCTTAGCCCCTGCTCTATTTGTCATAGCTTCAGAAGCCCTTTACATTATCCTCAGGGATAATACGCTTTCCCCTATTGTTAGAGGCCTTTATCTTCCTAACAATGATGAGCTTATTAACTATCAGTTTGCTGATGATAGTGCCTTATTTTTTGAGCTTACCAACAATAACTTTGAAGCCTTGCAAACCAAGCTTAATATGTTATGTTCTATCTCTGGTGCTCATATTTCCCAATCCAAATCCATTTGCCTAGGGTGGGAAGAGCAACCTCCTATTTGGTTCAATCAGTATAACTTCCAATGGGGCGGACCTCAGAAAATTATTAAGTATTTAGGTATCCCCTTCTCTATTGAGCCTTCCCTCAAAGACATGTGGTCTTGGATTCAGGAAAAAATTAATAAGAAGCTGAATAAGTGGCATAACAGATCTTTATCTCTTGCTGGCAGGATTCAAGTTTGTCAAAAGATGTTGTCTTCATATAGCATATACTACTCCTCTGCTTGGATGTTCAGTAATTACCAAATTTTGGAAATTCAAAAGGCCATTAGGAGCTTCCTCTGGTTTGATGGTAAAGGCAATAGAAAAATGCATGCAGTCAAATGGGACTAGTGTCATACTGACAAACTCCTTGGGGGGATGGGGCTTAAAGACCTTAAAACTCAAGGTATTGCTTTATCCGCCAAATGGATCTTTCATTTTATGGATGGAAACACTCCTTGGAAAGTGTTGGTTAGGCATAATATTCAAAGAGGCTTTCCTAAAAAAGCTAGAACTTGGAGAAATCTCCCTTTTTGTGACTTAATTGTTGGCAACTTCCCCGTCATTATCCAAGGCTCTGCTATTTTTAGATCCATCTAGAGAGCCTAGGACCATGTCAAGAATTTTGTCACCAATAAGGATTTCCATGATTCTAAGCATCTATATGGTGAAAGATCTAATTGGTGGAACTTGCACCTGGCTGGTAAACCCCTAGCCTTTTCCCAAGGATGTTCTACTAGGCTGTGGGCTAAGCTGGGGATCTCCCAGCTTGTTGATCTTTTTGAAAATGAAAAACTCATCAATTGGGATGAGCTTAAGAACATATTTAATATTCCAGACTCCCAAAAGAAGACTTATAACACGATTGTCAAGGCTACTAAGGACCCGCCTTTTGACTGTCATGTGGACTCTCATAGATACTTAAAGTGCAAATGGCTGGATGGGGTCATTATGGCTAATCTCAAAGCCGAGAATATCTATAGAATCATTGATCATAATGAAAATATTATCAATCATATCAATACTATTTGGTATTCTTCTCTTGATGTTGTGTCTTGGAAGAAGTATTTTGATATTCTTTGGAAAGGTCCTGTTGAGCCTAAAATCAGATGTTTTAAGTGGCTGACTCTGCTTGATAGACTCCCTATTAGAAAAGATGGTCATACTACTGATATTTGCAGTCTTTGCAGACTTCCTGAAATTGGTAGACATATCCTCTTTGATTGCATCTTTGCTAAAGAAATATGGAACATGTTTGGTATTTTTTACCCTTTAAATGTGAATATTATGGAAATTATTACTGGGCATATTGATGGGCTTAAAAAGGATGCTAATTTATTTTGGAATATGTTGTCTTCTAAAATCCTCTGGCAGATCTGGAAGTGCAGGAATGAGGAAAGGTATCAAAGCAACCCTAGAATTCTTACTGAGTTTTTTTGAAAACTCACATTTTAAAAAATATTTCTTTAGGTCCACACAACAATGATGATGGAGAAAGACAAGCTGAGGAGATTCTTGAAAGATGGGCACGCTACATTCTTCGTTTATGAGTTGAAGCATGGTTACGAGTGGAGGAGGAATTTTGATGACCTTCAAACGTTTGAACGAACTTGCGAAAGGCTGAACCAAGAGATCAGGAAGAATATTAATTCCAGGAAAGATGAAATATTCATGCTTACGCAAATCCAAGAGCGTAAGAACATAGTTTGGATGGAGGGTCCTCTTGGTTGGACTGCTTGGGTTGATACCCATTATGATGTCTTACACTAGTAGTTCTTTTGCTTCTTCTTTCTTTTGTTATGAGTCTGTATACATGATACTCTGAGTTCGTGGTGAGGCTGGGCCTCTTTTTTTTGATACTCTCGATCAATACTTTTTTTGTATTTGACCTACCTATATTTAATATAAAAAAATAACTTAATATACATAAATAAAATAATGTATATAAATACAAGTAAAAATCAAGCATGAATTTTTAAAAAAAGAAGAAAGAAAGGATGAACAACCTTTAGAAAAGAATTTTTTTGGGCATTTGTTAAATAGAACTTATGAAAGATAAGTATATAACTGATAAGTAAGGGAAACTTTTTTTTTGGTCAATATGTCAAATTATAATGTTAAGCAAAGGTTTTCAAAAAAGATTAATTGGAGCATAAACCTCTAGATATTAGGAGCATGTTGCATGTTTCTTGAATACACAATCTATGGAGAATGAGCCATCATCAAATTACAAAGTTTTTAATTTAGTGCATTATGCTTGAGCTAGACTTCATTATCCATTTTTCATCATATTAGTTCATTAAAATAATAATAATAATATGATTTTC
>BSBK01014485.1:0-59844 GCA_027943335.1 Chamaecyparis obtusa
TATGTATATATATATATATACATATATATATATATACATACATATATATATATATATATATATATATATATATATATATATATATATATATATATATATATATATATATATATATATATATATATATATATATATATATATATATATACACACACATATATATATGTATATATATGTATATGTATATATATGTATATATGTATATATATATATATTACATACACACTTGAACATAATATTTAATCACATGATTTCGCATAAATAAAAACATGTATGTATCATTTAGCATACATAACAACATGCTAAATGGAAGAGAAAAAGAGACTTAGCTTGGTGGCCTGGGAGAAGGTTTGTAAGCCAAATAAGCTGGGGGGTCTAGGCATAACAAATATTTCTAATACTAATAACGCCCTTTTAGCTAAACAATGCTGGAGGATATTTGAAGATGAAAAAGAATGGAATGCAATAATCAAAAGTAAATACCATCTCACTTCTTTAGAAGGCACCCTTCATTCTTTTAATGATATCCAGGGATCATTTATTGGAACAGTATAAGTAAGGGTAGGAACCTTATCAGTAAAGGGGCTAGATGGAAGTTGGGAAATGGCAAGAAAATCCTTTTTTGGGATGATAAATGGCTCTCAGACAAACCCCTCATAGAGAATGAGGAGTGGAACACTATGATCTAGGAATGTAAAGAGTCCATTAGGGAACTTCTGAGTGACTACTGGATTAATGAAGAATGGATTGACTTGGTTTGAGGGACATCAGATTAATAGAGGTGAATAAACAGCTTAACAACTGGTTTATTAGAGAAAATGAGTGTGATGAAATAATATGGGGGCCTGCTATCTCTAGAAAATTCTCGGTTGCCTCTACTTCAGTGCTTCTCATCCCCTCTGGAGATCAACCTTTCTATGCTCAGGTATGGAATAAAGCTCTTATCCCTAAAATTAACATGTTTTTTTGGCTGCTTGTACAGAATAAAATCCTCACTATGGATAACCTTATGAAAAGAGGCTTCCAAATGCCTAATAGATGTATCATGTTCTATGAGGAAGCTGAGTCATGTAACCACTTGATCATCCATTGCCCCTTTGCTAGAGAATTTTGGGACTCCATTATTCTGTCTCTGAATTTGAAGTGGGTCAAACCTAAAAATATCCAGGACTTTTTCTAGCAATGGCAGAGCCCTTTTTATGATAAAAATGCTAAGAATCTCTGGAAACTTGTCTTTCCTCATTTTACATGGTAGATATGGAAGGAGAGAAACAACAGAATTTTTAGAGATAAAAAAGATACCCCCTTCTGGTTGCTAACTCTGTTACCATAAGTATAATGGAGAACTATAGAAGTAGTGGTAGAAAGGATTGCAACTCTTGGAATCCTAGCTCTAATAAGGACATCCCCATTTCTTGGGAGAATTTGAAGAGTAGAAATGACCCGAATCCTAGAGATAATGTTATGTGGTTTGATCCTCCTTGGAGTTGGTCAAAAGGGAACTTTGATGGATCTGCTAGAGGAAACCCCTGGAAAAGCTAGAGGGGGAGGCCTCATAAGAGACTGGGCTGGAAACTACCTTGGTGCTATAGCGGTTCCACTGGGGACTCAAACTAACCATGTGGCAGAGGTTGAGGTGATGCTTTACGAATTTGGCCAAAGATATGGGTTGCTTGAAACTTTGGCTTGAGGGTGTCTCCCTCAACATTGTTAACTGTATTAAAGGGAATTCGGTGTGCTCCTAGACTATAACCCGTATAATAAACAAAATCAAAATGTTGCTCATCACCTTTGAAGACTACCACATCACCCATATTTATTGTGAAGGTAATAAGTCGACGGATAGGTTGGCTAATGAAGGTACCCAAAGTGACATCATAAAATGTGGAGAGGGGAAGGAAATCTAAACTCCGAAGATCATGGTCTAATCAGTTATGATAAAATTAATCACAATGAAGGGAATGCCACTTAAAATTAATGATGACAAGGATGAAACATTTTTCGAGGAAGGCTGCATGTAATGCAAAGTGTGGGATAATTATTCCGGTATTAATGATATACGAAGCCTAGGTTACTTCAAGTAATCATGAAAACAAAAGAAAGCATTGCAGTGAGAAGAAGATTAGTGGTAAGGAGCTGAGCCAAGATAGTAGTAGAAAGCACAAAATGTGAGGCGGTCTGAGAAGAGAGGAGTCGACTGATTGTGAGAAATGGAGGCAAGAAAGGAAGTCTGGAAGAAGCTGAGAAAAGGAGGGGTCTCTCAGTACATCGAAAAGCTCCACGGCTATGACAAACAAGTGACTTCCTTGTTTGTTGATGATTGGGTTAGAGGTAAAGTTAATTTATGGGGTAAATCTTTCCCCCTTGCTCTTACCCTTATGGCTGAGATTATGAGCTTACCCCTGGAGGAACTCATTTCCACAGAGGCAACCATAGGCTTGGTACTAAAGCTTTTAATCTTTTTCCTAAAACTGCTGATGAAAAGGCCCTCATGACTAAAGGGAAGGGGGATTATGTAGATATCACTAAAATTAAGGATTTATGGGCTAAAATGTTGAAGGTTATGATTGAGTATTTCATGCTTGATGGGCACTATTCCAAAATCTACAACCTCCATTTTGTCCTGGCTAACCACTTTAGGCATAACGAGAGGATTTCCTTCCTGTATTTTCTTTTGAGCTCCCTGAGTAGTAGTATTTATGAGCATAGGAAGAAGTCGAATAACCTTGTGTTGCATGAGGGGTTGATCCTCCTTATTTCTGACTACGCTAGAGATATTATCCCAGACCCAATTCCTAAAAGGGTCAAAGGAAAAATTTCAGAAACTATAGAGGGGGATAGAAAGGCTGAATCTAGCAAAAAGAGGAAGAAAAATAAGGAAAAAATCTCTGACTGTAATGAAGAAGAAGGAAAAAAAGGAAGAAAAATAAAGAAAAAATCTTTGACAGCAGCGAGGAAGAAACTAAGGAAAAAAGCCCTATTTCTTAGGAAAAGGAAATGCTGAGGAAGAAAACATGGAGGTGGATTCTGGAAGTGAGGAAAAAGAGGACAGGAATATTGATAACACTGAGCAGGAAGAGGACATGATTGTCATAATGGAGGATGAGAAGGAGGAAGATAAAGAAGGGAAAGATGGGGACTATCATGATGATGAAAAAGAAGAGGAAGGAGTTGAAGAGGAGGAATAAGAGGCCTAGGTCTCCCCTACCGAGGTTGATGAGAATGATGCTCTAGATTTCCCTGCTGAAGAAGAAAAAAATGATACCCACCTGGATAATGAGGATGGTTTGGACTTGGCTAGTAAAGAGGATGGAGAAAACCAAAAGGAGGATTCTTTGGGCCTCTTGGAGGGGCAGGATGAAGAGGAAATAGAAACTGGACATGACTCCCTTGTCATTGATGAAAAAGAGGAGGAACAAAAAGAAACTAATGCTAGTCTTGATCAGAATGCCATTGAGGAGGAAAAAATTCATAAGGAGGATACCATCACTCCCCTAATGGATGCTATGAATCTGGACAAGGTTAACAATGATGATGGTTAGAGTATTCCTTAGGACTGGATCAAGCAGGAGATGCAGGAGATTAAGCTTCACCTTCATACTCTAGAGAAAACTATAGAAACCCTGAACACAAAGCTGGAGAAGCTAGAGAACAAGCTTTTGGATAAGGTAAATAATAAAAATTGGAAGGAGATAACTGCTAAAATTAAAAAAATCATTGACAACAAGGTTAAAGAAATTAAGGTCAAAATTAGTAACAATGGGAAAATGATTAACGAAGTCCTAAGCTACAACAATGAAGGACTCAACGCTGCTGTCATCAACCTGAACATGCTTCACAACTACCTAGAGAAAAACCAGTTGGAAAATATGACCATTACTATTGAAGATGACACTGGGAATGTAGGTCTAGGTACTAGAACCAGAGGGCATACTCAGAGGAAGATACCTAAGAAGCCAAAGGAGCTGAAGGACTTGAAAAAATAAATCCAAAAGATGGAGGAGCTGAAGATGAAGGAAGAAAAATGATAAGCAATTAGTTTTTTTCGGTTGGTTTCTCGGTGTTGCTAGATCTATTTTTATTTTCTTTTGTTGTTGTTTCTAGTGTTGTTTTGGGTCCTGCTATGTTCTTTCTAGCAGGCATCTCATTTTGGAAAACTTTCATGCTTTTTCCTTTTGCTATAATGTAAATGGTTTCGGGTTCCATTCAAAACCTATTTTTATCTTATTCAAAAACATGTGTAAAAACATTTTATTATATTACTAATTTACCATAAACTTAATCTAGCTAGTAATCGATCTAGAGTTAATGTCATATAATTAATCTATCTAATTTGTATTAAGGGGATATCTTAAGGGGACATACAGGTCATAATTTTATATATAGAGCAAAGTATTACTGTCCAAGCATGCATAGTTATATATCAAATCATATCCAATATCCAAATTGTAACATCATTTATGAGTTCTAAGATATAAAAAAACTTGAGTTCAATTGTGAAAGTATGAAAGCTACAAAAACTTAAGTTTCTAGGCTAGAGCTCCTGATACATATAGTCTAGATCCTCTCTATCTTTTATTATCTCCAAAAGTTTTTTATGTTCTTCAATAGGCAACCTCCACTTTTGGTCTCTAAGTGCTCTTTTTGGAAATGTCTAGAATTGCAACTTTTTCGCTATAACCAAATGATTGTAATGTCAAACTTTTTGTCCAACCATGTGTTCAACAAATTGAACACCATTTTGGTCTATCTTCGTTTGTTGATAATATGTGCCTTCAATGACAAATGAACCAGTTGGATATGATTGTCCATCACCATCTACAATTACTTCTGACAACTTATATTTTGCTTTGGTGCATCTTAGAAGATAATAATCTACACTTTCTGCATTGTTAGGATTCACAACCACAACAAAAATATCACCTATGCATGTGTACAAATGTCCATGCAATTTAAAAATTAAATAAAAAGATATAAATAATTTGATCACAACTTGTGATAAATTGAAATTAATAAAAATAATATACATGTACACATGTGCACACACCCGTAACAACTAAATCAGAAACACGTTCAAAATCTACTGAATATATAGGATGATGAATGTTTATGTCAATGTCATCATCTTCATAAGGAGGCATCCTGGTCAACTCCTTCATATCCCATCATGAAACACATCCATTTGCAATATTCTCACATTGACTCATTGGATTGTCCTCAACGCAATCAACACAAAAACATGTTTTTTCTCTTACTTGTATCAATGGTGGCATGTGTTGTCATGTAGTCATCAGTTGATGTAAACTTCTGATACCACCAATTCTTTGACAATTGTAAGGATTGGATCGATCTATATCTAATACAAATATAATTTTTTTTTGAAATTTTCACACATTAAATTAGATCAACAATAACATGATAAAAGTGAAAAACACATATGATCAAGAAAATTTAATATTTATTTAAGAAATTGAATTGAAATAAATTTTACCTTTCACTTCCCAAAAATAACTTTTTTTGTATTGAGTGTCTCGACCAGCAAAATGACCTTGGTACCATTAAACAATTTTATTTGCATTCTCTATCATGTTACCTATGTACAACATGTAAATTTACATGAACTAAATTAGTTTAAAGAAAATGGATCTAGAAGCTTCTTTCAAGACATTATAAATAATTTCAAATATCATAAATACATGTACCTGCAAGTTCATGTTGGCGAAGTGCATGTTTTACACATGATCCTGCACCATTGTGCTCCCCTTTTGCATGGCCACTTTCAAAGAAGTTCCACAAAAACTTAACATTGTGTCTAGCATGTTGCATGGCTAACCAATTAAAAGCTTTTGCAAATTTAAATTGTCCTACTCGATAACACTATATACACACATGTACATACATATACATACAAAAGATATCATTTAAAAATATAGTTCATCATGTGTACACAAATTTAATAACTTAAAAAAGATAAGAATTAAAATGAATTGAAATACATGTGTACTTACCTGCACAACCATTAGACCATATCCAGTGTTGTGAAGCCTTTATCCCATGATTCGCAAGATCTTCAAAAAACATTGCAAAACAATGAGCCACATAGCTCCTATCATGAACTCTATCATCACTGATATAGAAATGAACCTCCTTGATGATAATGCGTTCATGTAAATCAATACTTTATATCCCATCCAAATCAAATTGTGCATGTATGTAGATCACTTGCACAAATATCACAAATTGTTCATAATGATAATATTGACCTTGAAGCTCCAATTGAGGGGAAAATGTATAGTTCTAAGAGAAATCTACAATTGAAAGAATACAACCAGGTGGAAAATAATTTTTGGAATCACGAAACTATTTGGCTTTCCATCATGCACCATGACAATGTTGGATATTTGGATATATCATAGTACAAAATCTGGTCATAAACTCAATGTAGGGCAATTCACTCTCCTCCAATGCAATTTTTTTGGATTCATCTCCTGTCTTAGTTCAGTATGTCTCATATTCAAATCTCTTCCACAAAACTGGCATTGAAACATCAATATTTTCAATTTGCAGTGGAAATTCATGCAAATCTCTATAATCATTGCTGTAGACACCTAAAAATCCTTAGAAAATAAAAATATTTTTATTTTTCTAAAAACCCCTGATGACATCATCATTTGTTAATTAATTAATTAACATATTTTTATGCCATTAATTTCCTTTATTTTAATTAAGCATCTTTAATTAAAGAATCTCTCCCCAAAACATTTAAATCAAATTTGAATGATTTTCCTATCTTTATTGAATCAATATTCAATAAATGATGTCATATTCCCTAAATAAATTTTATATTTATTTAAAGCCTTAAAACCCTAGAATCTTCTAACCTTTCCTAAACCCTTCTAAACTTCCATAAACCTATTTAGGAGAAGTTACCTACTTTTCCTAAGCTAATCCAAGTCTCCTGACTTTCTAGTCAAACCCTCCCCCTAATGAGCCTTACAGACTCATTTAAGCCTCTTACACACTCATTTAAGGCTCTTACAGCCTCATGAATGAAATCCTCAACCCAAAAGCCTTTGAAATAAATAAACATTTATTTATTTCCTAAACTCCTAAATATCCTAGAAAGCCCTAGACTCTTCTAGAAAGTCTTCAATCCTTATCCTTATCCTTGACCTTACCTCTAACCTTGACTCAACCTCCTAACCCAAGCCCTTCCCAAATCCTATAAATACTCCTTCTTCTAAGAGAAAATCATTAGCTTAGTTTTCATCATTTATGCATTGTTATCATGAGCATTTTTAGCTAGATCATCTTAGCATAGATCTTAATTGTTAGATTTCTTCATGTTCTTCATGTTTTCTAGCACATCTTAGAATAGCTTAAATGGATTAATCTTAGTTCATATTTCAAGCTTTTCAAAGCATACATGCATCATATCAAATCCCTTAGAATGCATTAGAAGTGTGCTCCAAGTTCTTAGAGAGCACATCCACATCCCTCTCATTGAAGCAAATCAAACAGTGTTGTATAGCACTTGTTTTAGCGACAATCTTGAGGTGGCTGGGTTTTGTTTCCATTGACTTAGCTTTTTATGATTCTTGAACATGTTAGATTAGTTGTAACATTTGAGTGTTTTAGCCTTTCAAGACAAGTAACAGGTTCCAAATTCCCTAGCCTACATTCTGGCATGCCCGGTGGGACCCACTTCACGAGTTCGTTCAACATCTCACTCATTTTGGCATTTTTTGGAAGATTTGGAGCTTGAAGGTGGAGAAAATAGTTGGATTCATTCTCTTGTCTATAAACACATCTTTCTTCTACTTCTGTCTATTCACCTTTCTTCTACTTGTAAGAAATTTGCCTTATTCTTCTAAAAAATCTCATTTTGATGAAAAAACATGTATTTTCTGTGTAAAAATTCTGAGTAAAGTTTTTAAAATTGCCAGAGGATCGCATCTGATAAATTTCGGGTAGTATTCAGGATCCCAGATCGCATCTGGGGACTACATCATTTCCCGAATCGCATTTGGTAAATTCAAGATTGCATCCGGGGTTTACACCATTTCCCGGATCACATCTGGGGACTACACCATTTCTTGGATCGCATATGGGGACTACACCATTTCCTGGATCGCATTTGGGAAACATGATAGCATCCAGGAAAACTTCAATTTGGGGTAAAAATGAACAAAACAAAAGCATAAACATCTTATTTTAGTGCTTAAAATGAATCCCCAAACCACTGTTGAATGCATTAAAGACTAAAACTTGCAAAATCTTCTAACAAACAAAACAAAATCAATAGAATCAATTGCATCCTTGCAACATCAAGGTTTTAGATGCATTCATGCAAAGATAAACACACTTAATTTTGAGGCCTAAAAAGAACCACAAACTGCATTAGATCATCTTCATTTTGGGTTCTAAAATCAATCTTAGGAAGCATCCTAAAATCAAACTTTAGAGTCCTAAAAGAGTCATTTTTCATTTCCAAGAACAAACACACTCTTGAATGGTCTAAAAAAGTGAATGAAAAGCAATCTCTATTCCCTCATCTTTCAAAATTTAGTTCATTTCAAAGTTCTTAAAAACAACACGAAAAAATATCAATCTTGAATGCCCAAATCAAAGAACTTGCAAATCGTTCAAAGTTTTTCAAAAGGGAATTAACAAATCAAATCATAAACACATGTGTTTGCAAGCATTCATTTCAATCACTTAAGATCAAATTTAGGAAAGAACTCTTGCTTGATGTGCATCTAGGAGCTTTATTTTCTTGCAAAATCCTTGTTAATATAAGTAACGTAAAACACTTGAACTCAGACAAGTTCACTTTTTTTACTTTTAGCAAGGCCTATCTAGGGAGAAAAGTGCTTCCTCTTTGGAGAACGACCTCAAACCGGTATCTTCCCCAACTGGTATAGAAATAAAGCACTGAGAAAACTCTCGCTTATATCCCCTCAAGCTCATGTGAGGTGTGTTGATGGTAGCCCGAGGTAGGTGAATAATCCCTACTATTTTGGCATGGTCAACTAGGCTCTTAAGTGAGTCACACACGTACAAACTTATTGGGAGGACTCCACGGAACAATTACAAACTGGTTAAAATAGAGGCTACCCTATCTACATCTGAAGGTATCAGAATCCTTATTCAAGGACTGATCCAAGGGGTTTACTAGATCACCTCAAGATTACTCACCATTTGTATCCCCTTTTAGGGGGTACCAAGCTATGGGCAAGGATTTTGATACTCACCTCCCTTAGGTAGTTCTGCTTGATGTGTTTTTTGAAGTTCAAATTCAGTACAAAACATTTGTTGAAACATACACAAACGAAGATTCTTATAAATTGAATCCTTTGCAATATCAATCAAAATCAAGAAGTCATCCAAGCTTTCAGAATCTTAATCATAATCTTCCAGTCATCTTGCATCTAGTCTTTTCCCCCCAGGTTAGTAGAGTCATCTGTCTCATTCCTCTGTCCCCCTTTTTATCTTCCACCAGAGTTAGTCTTTCCTTCTATTTTGAACCAACCCCAAATCCTAGTCTGGTCTTGTCAGTCATCCCAAACTAAGTCCAAGTCTTCTGCTCGTCTCCATCCTTCATCCTTCATCCAACTCATTTTCAAGTTAGCATGTCTCAAAACTATTATGATGAGTTTGGTTATTATGTCTTTTCTCCCATTCCATCCTATCCCAATGATGATGAAAGCCTTGTAGATCATGATAAATACTTTGAAAATCCTAGTAAGATTGTTCCAAACACCTTCCAGCATCCTATCATTCCTCCAAAATATCATATCATGCCTTCACACTTATCCACTAGCACTCCCTTTCATGTCCTTGGCAAGGGAAATCCACTATCCTATTCATCCACACCATCTTCATACCTTAAGCCTACATATCCTCCATATGCATCCTTCATACCTCCACCTTCATCTATGGCTGTATCCCAACCACCATCTTCCCATAGAAACACTTCACGCTCTTGCCCTTATCTAAAACCTCCATCCACCCATCCTCCAAATCACTCTCAATTCCAAAATCCTAGTCCTCCCATCCTTTATCCAAATCTTCCATCCACTTATCCTCCAATCCTGATTCAAAATCAAAATCCTAGTCTTCCAATCCATTTCCCTAACCCTCCATCCTATCTTGACCCACAATCTGCTATATCCCATTCAAAACTAGCATCTTCCATTCTTACCTACATTGATGTGAATCCTCTTCCTCAAAAAGAATGCATCCCTCAAACCGCGTCATATCCCATATCTCAACCATCTCGCCTACCTCACCAAATAGTCCATCAAGTTCACAAACTTCCTCAAAACCTACCTATGTGGACTATCTAATCCAACCATCCTACAAATCCTCATCACCACCATCACCCTCTCAAGAAGATTCACAAACTTCCACTCCATCTTCATGTGAGGACTATCCTAGCTCTCCATCCTCTCCGCTTTCCAATCCTTCTTCACCACAGAAGTCTCCAAAAAGTTTCACAAAGAATCCAACAAAAAATCTAATTCCTATAGCTGATGAGACATTCCATCTCAATCCTTCATGTGAAGCCATCACTGATGAGCCTCACCAACCTCCCCCATCCGTTATCCCTCTTCCATATATCCCACTCATTGATCCTCTTCCATCTCCTAGCACCATTGAGTCCCTTCCATCCATTGTCTCCATCCAAATCCCATCAACATCTCCTTCTCCTAGCATTGTCCAAAGCATATCTGATGATCGTCATGAGTTCACCCTTTGTCTTGCCATCACAGTTGTAGAATCTTCCATCCTTTCATCCATGCCATCTAAAGAGTTCTTCCTTCTTCCAGACATCATAGCTGCAGAGTCTCCCATCCTTCCATCCACCCCATTTGAACAGTCCATCCATACATCCCCCATCACTCTATCCACACAAATCCTACCATGTCAAGATCTTGTCCAAAATCATGTTGAAATACCCATCAAAGAAAATCAAGATCCAATCCCTTCACTTCCTCTATTGCATGTTCTATTGCTTCCATCACCCCCAATTCCAAATTCCATAATCCCAATTCCTCCAATTCAAGATCCTACAATCCCAATTCCTCCATCCGAAGATCCTTTACCATCTCCCAATCCCAATCAAAATCCCATCATCCTATCCTCTCCTCTTGAGGATCCTCCAATCCAAACTGTCCCGCTGCCATCACTCTATCCTCTTGGTCTACTTACATTTGTTAGAGGTAGCCCACTTGAAGCAAAATCAATAAGTTCCATGTCTTCCACGATGGAACCAGAAACTAGATGTTTATCATATTCCCCAAGTCAGAAATATCCTTGTTTGGATAAAATGCTCAAGAAATGGAATTATCAAGGCAAAGGCCTAGGCGTTCATGAACAAGGAAATCTGGAGTCGATCCAAGACAAGAAACATCCAAAATCATGTAGAATTGGTTACACATCAGAAGAAGGCACTTCTTCCAAAAATGTTGGTACAACTATAGCTAAATTCAAGCATCCTTCCAGACCCACCATCACATCTTCCAAAGCATACAATGCCATTCCTCCTCCTCCATCATTACAACTGAGGACAACCTATCACATTCCTCCTTCATCCTCCAAATCCATTTTGGGTCCCTATGTTCCAAAATCTACCAGCCCGTATCCTTCACATACCAAATCTATTTTGGGGCCTTACATCCCAAATATCATCCCCCATCTTATCCTACTCAATCCTCCATCCAAAATCCAAACATCCCTAGTTAGGATCAATAAAGGGCACATTCCCACATATCCTATCTACCAGTCTCCTTCCATCTCTCCATCCATGTTTCCTCCATCCCACGCAGCTCCTCATATTCCTTCTAATGCTTCTTGCAATTTGGATGCCATATAAAAAATGCATAAAGGGAAATATCCACAAAAATCCAAAGATTGCCATGTCTAGTCTAAACAACATGCTCAACCAAAGAAAAATTCAATCAAGAAATCCAATGCATCCCAATGGCCACAAGGGCCTAGCAAAGAACAAGAAAAATCCACTACATGGCCACTAAGGCTCAGCAAAGAAAAATTTGATGCATATCAATAGCCACAAAGGCCCACCAAAGCTAAAACAAAGATGATGTGGATCCCAAAGCAAAAAGATGTAATGCATCTAAAAGAAACATCCACAATGGCATCCAAAGTTTCTAAGCCATCAACTACTCATTCCTCTGCTCCACTTCCTAAATCCATTTTGGGTCCATATGTCTCAAAATCTCCTAACGCAAATCCTCCATCACATCCACCTCTATCTCCCATGTCCTATTCATGTCATCAGCCTTCTGTGCAACATGTGCCAATGTTGGTACTGACATCATCCCCCTATCATGATCACTTTCCATCTTTCCATCCAAACACTTTCCACCACCATATCTCCCATCTACCCCATCTCATCCATGCCTTTGCATAATCCATCCATCCCAACAAAGCTGTACCAACATCCAAGCACATCAAAAAGATCAACAAAGAAAGTCATCAACAAATTAGAAAAATCAACGAAGAAAGTTAGCAAAATCAGAAAGTCAGCAAACATGATAGCACCAAATCAGAGAGTCATCAAAAAATCAGAAGATTAGCACAAAGTCAGTGGAAAATCAGAAAATCCATAAAAATTGGAAAAGTCATTTGAAAAATATCAAAAAAGAAAAGAAAAAGAGAAAAACATTCGTTCTATGGTAAAAACTTGGCAATTCAAGCACCTTGGTAAAGTACCATGATGAAAACCTGACAAACAAGTGTCATGTGTAGGTCTCCCCCCAATTCCTTTCTGCAGTTGGGGGCCATTCCCTTCTTCCATCTTATCCAACATCTCCTCCATCCATTTGTCTCTCACCTCCTTCATCCTCCTTTTGGATCTTGATGAAAAAATAGAGACCACCAGGTATACATGCTTTTGGGCACCTTGTTGGCATCCATCGCCATATGTCAGTCACCTATCCTCTATCTAATCCATTCATCCTAGCTTCCATCTACCTTCCTCATCCTCTTATCAGCATATCTTATGTCCAATTGTACCCCATCATAAATCCCTTTGAACACATGAACTATTGTAAGCAAGGGGGCATCTTATTCCTTAAACATATTCCTTGGAGACTATCTTTCATCTGCATCCATCTCCCCATCCAAAGCATTCCTCTTTTTCAATCCTCAAGAAAATCCGCCATTCCACCTTTGAAAGCAATTCCTCCCAATCCCAAGTAATTCTTCCATCCAAATCCTCCTCCATCCAAATCTCCCAATGGTTCCTGCATCCGAATCCCAAGCATTTTACTCCAGCATTAATCCCTAAAGAATTTGCTCTATCTTTCCATCACTTGGTATCTTCCCTTGTCATTGGTATCTAGCTATAGGCTACCTCATTGCAATCCAATGTCATTCATCCATATCCAACTATTCCTAGCAATCCTCCAACATCTTCCAATTCTATCCATATCCTCTAGCTATCCAACATCCAAGATCAAGCCAACTGATCCAATCACATCCTTAGTCTTCTAGCAAGCTTTGATCTCAATCTAATCATCATCATTGGGATGCGTGCTTCCCAAATCCATGTCATTTCAGGACACATCATCCATCATCTTCCTATCTTCCATTCATCTGTCTTAACTTTCCAGCCCATCTGGGGCATGATCTTGCATATCTTTGAAGTTTCAGCTTCATCCCCAAATCCCTTGTATATCTTTTCCTGAGTCTTGTACCATAGCGTCAATCGTGTCTCCACCTAAGCTCATTTGTACATATGTGTCTTTAGGTCCTATCCTTTGAGTCAGGTAGCCTTTGAGTCATCTTGACCAATCCAGCTAAGTGCTTTAGCAATCATCCCTTGGTTCTTTTTTTTGAGGATCGAGTGTCTTACCTATCTCTGGTCATAGGAATCCTTATCTGGTTACCCACCATCCACTTCATATCAAATCCTTTGAGTTTCTGAAATCCTCATCATAAATCAAAAATCAATCCCAGCGCTACCCTTTGACATAAACTTTGTCTAGGGAATCTTGTACTTGTCTTTGTAGGCCTCGTCATCTCGAGCAAGAGATTGGCATGCATTGATAAGAATCCAGTCATTCTGAAGATCATCAGTCTATCTTAGGTTGACAATCCAGTCCCATCATCTGATCCTACATCATGAAGGAACAACTCATTGCAATCTTCCACCAATCACACCAGATCCATGATGATGTGACCTTCCTCATGTTCAGACCAAATCTTCCCACCATTGATCTAATCAATCATCCCCAATCATCCTACCTATGGAAAGCAGTTTTGTGAGATACTTGTTATTTCATTTGGTCCTCTAGATCTTTGCTAATCTTTTGAGCTATCCTGTAAATATCTCCCTATCTATTGTACATAATCATCGCATCCTATTGTACATATCCTTATCAGTCCTGTAGCAACATTTGATCAAAAATCTTGTCCTATCTAGCCTTATACTTTAGCAACATCAATTGTCAACTATTCTTGATCACAACGATTATTCTTGAACTTCATCATTTGCCAGCGAACAACAACACTCATTCTCTCATCAATCAGTAGGTCCTTGAGGATGTATCCTTCCTCCTGTCAGACCTAATCTTCCACCAATCACACCAGGTCCATGTCGATGTATCCTTCCACACGTTTAGACCAATCTTCCCACCATCAATTCAATCAAATCTCTCTCCTTGGCAAAGGATGTCCTTTTGGAGTTATCATTGTGACCTTGGATTTTTTCCTTTGGGTCTTGTTTATCTTTTATGGCTTCTCATTGTTCTCTACTCAAAGTCACCACAATCATTTATATCATGGTGTGTTGCGATTGAGGACAATCTGGGGCAAGGTCTTTTGATCTTTTTCTTCTGCTTGTGAGTCAATCGTGTGTTTGTGGTTTCTTCAGCATCATTTCCACCATGCCTCCTTCGGGTTTCATGTGTGATGCTAGGGAAACCCTGTGTGTCCTTTTAGTGTCAGTCCTATGCAACGTTGGTGATAAGGCCTTGTGTTCTTTCATAACCTTGGTAGGTCTCTAGCATTTCTATATCAAACTAGGTTGTGCTCTCTAAAAAAATCCAACGCATGGAGCTCCCTAAATCCCCCATCCAACATCATATAGATTAATCTTGCATCTTTCATATAGCTGCATCTTGCATCTCACCATCATATTGCATACATGCATGTTTGCTCTTGAAAGCTTGGTTATTTATCTCCCCTTCTTCCTTCTCCTTCTCCTTTTGTTTCCTTTCGAGAAAATTCCCCAAAGTTTCCTCTTTGCATTATTTTCTTGAGGGGGCACAACCCCTTATTCCTCTAAAATTCTAGCCTAGGGCATCTTATTTTCTTGTCTTTGACACCATGCCACTTGCGGCATCGCATCAAAGAGGGGTAAAATGTAGACACCTAAAAATCCTTAGAAAATAAAAGTATTTTTATTTTTCTAAAAACCCCTGATGACATCATCATTTGTTAATTAATTAATTAATATATTTTTATGCCATTAATTTCCTTTATTTTAATTAAGCATCTTTAATTAAAGAATCTCTCCCCAAAACATTTAAATCAAATTTGAATGATTTTCCTATCTTTATTGAATCAATATTCAATAAATGATGTCACATTCCCTAAATAAATTTTATATTTATTTAAAGCCTTAAAACCCTAGAATCTTCTAACCTTTCCTAAACCCTTCTAAACTTCCATAAACCTATTTAGGAGAAGTTACCTACTTTTCCTAAGCTAATCCAAGTCTCCTTGACTTTCTAGTCAAACCCTCCCCCTAATGAGCCTTACAAACTCATTTAAGCCTCTTACACACTCATTTAAGGCTCTTACAGCCTCATGAATGAAATCCTCAACCCAAAAGCCTTTGAACTAAATAAACATTTATTTATTTCCTAAACTCCTAAATATCCTAGAAAGCCCTAGACTCTTCTAGAAAGTCTTCAATCCTTATCCTTATCCTTGACCTTACCTCTAACCTTGACTCAACCTCCTAACCCAAGCCCTTCCCAAATCCTATAAATACTCCTCCTTCCAAGAGCAAATCATTAGCTTAGTTTTCATCATTTATGCATTGTTATCATGAGCATTTTTAGCTAGATCATCTTAGCATAAATCTTAATTGTTAGATTTCTTCACGTTCTTCATGTTTTCTAGCACATCTTAGAATAGCTTAAATGGATTAATCTTAGTTCATATTTCAAGCTTTTCAAAGCATACATGCATCATATCAAATCCCTTAGAATGCATTAGAAGCATGCTCCAAGTTCTTAGAGAGCACATCCACATCCCTCTCATTGAAGCAAATCAAACAGTGTTGTATAGCACTTGTTTTAGCGACAATCTTGAGGTGGCTGGGTTTTGTTTTCATTGTCTTATATTTTTATGATTCTTGAACATGTTAGATTAGTTTTAATGTTTGAGTGTTTCAACCTTTCAAGACAGGTAACAGGTTCCAAATTCCCTAGCCTACAATTGCACGTATTTTTTTATACATTGTACTTTGAACTCATTTGAATCTTCTAATTTATCACATAAAATAGGCTTCACAAATTGTGTCGTACTTCAAGGGATAACCATATCTGGATTAAGTACTGCCATATCTTTTTTATATGACTGCAAGTATAGATGAAATTCAACATGATTTTGATAACAACAAGTTTCGTGTACCTTATTTATGCATACAAAGATGGGACACAACCTCTCAAACATTCTCTGACATATTTTCACATCTAAAAATTCTTTCTTGAATGCTTGAAATAGTTCACTTCATGTTATATCTATAAAATGTTTTGGATGTTCATATTTCATACCTGTCTCTTCATCTTTCATCTATATAGTATCTCTTCTATTGGAAGAAACACATGAGCAAGTAGTCCAATATTCAATGACTTGTCTTTTTACATCTTCAGAAATTATGTCTTTTTGAGGAAGTCTACAAATATTTAAACCCAATTCTTTTCAATATTTTCATCTAACATATTTCTCCTGTTGATATATCTTTGAATAGTTCTTCTAGATACTTGCATTAAATCAGAAATTGCACAAACTTTTTTTCTATGTGTCAACTTCCTACTAGATATTGTAGTTATCAACGCTCTATGTGCAACACGTAAATCAGCTCGTCGAGTTGTGTTCTTAATGTTGGTTAATGCATCTTGAAAAATTTCAACTATTGTTCGATTAACATTATCCATAGAGCTTTTCCTGTTATCAACACCCAATAACTCCAAAACAAGAGTCATCTCTCTTTTCCTAAATAACCTTGCAAATAATTTTGCTCTTCCAAACATGCTTTTATTTTCAAAATATTCGTTCCAATTTTTTTGCAATGCAATTTAATTGTACTTTCAGATACCATGTGTTTAGATGAAACTTGACTGAAAAGTGTGTCTTCATTCATCTCCATCAAATTTCCCATGTCAAATGATATGTTTCCACGTTGAGAACTACCAATTTGTTCTCCTACTTGAATTTCATCTTCTTTAATATCAATAGGTTCTTCCTCTACTTAAACATGTTGATCTTCATTATGTTTTGTATGACCTTTTAATTTGTCATCTCTTATTCAATCATATTTCCATGTTTTGTTCCTTTTATTCCCCATTGAATTGAAAACTTCAATTCACCTACATACCAAAAACTATATACCCAATAAAACAATCTAAAAAACTAAATAAAATAATGCTTGAATTTAAAAAAACCAAATAAAATAATATTTCAATTAAAAAACAATTAAATAACACAAAACAAAGAAAAAATAATATATAAAAAAATCTTGCAAAAAAACATACCTTCTTGGTGAAATTGTCCTTTGTAATTCCCTTTCGAACGAAAAAAGACTATAGAAAACTTCCACCAAATGATTTTATTTAAAAAATCAGTAATTATTTCACATCTATTCCACAACTTATTTTTCATTTTTCATTCTAAAAATTTCTTTTTTATGGGGTTTAAGCGCTCGATCGCTAAGACGATTGTAATTATTCGGCCCTAGTTTCGATTGAACTAGGTCCGATTGAACCTGTTCTGGCCGAAACTACCTATGTGTCATCCTATGTGGCAGCCACACAAGCAAAAATTGAAGTTTTTTAGAACTTCTCAATTCTGCAGCTTATTTCTCCATCAAAACCCAAATTACTTTAAAAACTAAAAATACCATTTTGTAGAGCTCGAAGTCAGGATTATGGGCATGCAAATTTTATAATATTTTGATTTCAGATAATATATTATAATTATAAAATAATGTAAGTAGGTATTTTAACATTTGAGAAGATGTTGCTTCAAAAAAATATAAAAAATAGTAAATCATAACAAAAAAAATTTAAAATTTATATTTAACACTAGAGGAGAGAGTCCCCTTCAAGAATATGTAATTTGTTTTTTGAAAAAGGTACATTTGATAGGGAAAATTTGATGGGAAAAAAATTGTCAATTTCAGATAAGTTCAACTTTGAGTAGTCATGACGGGAAAAATATACATAGGAAACCAATCTTTTTTTTTATGCACTAGCTATACATGTCATCTATAACAAATTTTGAAATCAAAGGAAATTTTAATTATTTGCATATACCTTTTTTACGGGAACTAAACCCCAGATTTTCAACATTTTTTAGCAATTAAAAAATGGACTTGAAAAATTAAAAAACTATATCAATTATTATTCAAAAAATTATAGACATAAATTTCATCTACTTTTACACATTTCATCAATTTACATCATCTTCAAATTCTAAACACAAATGTGACTTTTGTGTCGTTAAAGTTGAACAATTTGCGTGTTGTTGACTTTTTCCTTTATAAAAGTGTGATACATGTTTGTACTTTTACCCTATTATAATATATATTAAATAATATAAAATATAAAATATTATAATATATAATATAATATATGATATGAAGGAGGGAGGGAGGGAAGGAGAGAGAGAGAGAGAGAGACCCATTAATGTGTTCTATAGGGTCTTAGGATACATTGATGGGTCCTAGGACCATTTATGGCCCCTTAGGACTCGTTAGTGTGTCTTGAGACCCCTTAGGACACATACGACCCATTAATGTGTCATAAGGGGTCTTAGGACACATTAATGGGTTCTAAGAGGTCATATGTGGTTCTAGGACCCACTAGTATATTCTAGGACCACATATGACCCCTTAGGACCATGCATATGACCCCTTATGACACATATGAGGGTCCTAAGGGGTCGTAGGATACATTAATGGGTCCTAAGACCATTTATGACCCCTTAGGACCTCTAATGACACATACAACCCATTAATGTGTCCTAAGGGGTCCTAGGATACATTAATGGCTCCTAGGACCATTTATGATCCCTTAGGACCCATTTACGTGTCCTAGGACTGGACCCCTAAGAGTGAGAGAGAGAGAGAGAGAGAGAGCACAAGAAGGGAGAGAGCTAGAGAGAGGGGGGAGATAATATTAATAATATTATAATATAGTATAATACATTATAATATATAATATAATATATATTAATAATATTGTAATATATAATATATAAAATATAAAATATAATATATATATATATATATAATGTGTAATATATAATATTATAATATTACAATATTATAACATATAGTATTATATTATATATTATATATATTATAATTATATATTATATATATTATACGTAATATATATAAGAATAAATATATAAATTAATATCCGATATTGAATTTCATAGCGAATATTAGATATTTCAAGTATAAAAATCTCAAACACTTTACAATGGCACCAACATTTTATCATTGGTGCCATTATTGGGTTTGATATTCGATATCGGATGTTTGACACAAATTTGCAACCTAGAGATTTGCCTTGGGATTGCTATGGGTTTTTGCTTGGGAATTCCAAACCTGGAAAGTCAACCCAAAAAATGTGTTCTTGAAATCTCCTCAAGTTTCCAAACTTTGACCATGCAGTTGAAGACTTTTTTATTCGAAATTGATGAAATGAAAAAGGTTTCTTAAGGAGATTCTCAACTTTCCACCAATATAAATTTTAGGTCAAGTTTTGAGTTTAATAAATAATTGTTATTTATTTTCTAAATGGATTACATCTAAATTCTTGATTGATAGGCTAATTGAAAAATGTTAATAACTTTCAAACAGTATAACATTTTTCAAATCCAAAATGTAGTATAAGAAAACAAAAGGAAAATTTAAAATTTATTAAGTTTTGACCAAGTTAAGAAAAATTTGTAGTAAAAATGTCATAATTAATTATTTATTTAGAAAAAATTACACAAAAATGTGTGTCACGTGAGTCTCACATTTGGGCATGAGCCTTCTACTTATATCCAAAATCTTATAAAAAAATATTATCATTTGATTACGATTAGGGTGGTTAGACATACACCTACTTATTTTTTTCTTGAAATTTATATACTGTTGCATTGAAATTTTATTTTATCACCAAACTGATTTTTTTTTCCATAAAACAACCAGTATCTTAGAAACTACATTTAATTCCCTACATATTCTCTTCTTACATTTTTTGATGTAAGGTTGATAACTTGTTCAAATTTTTATGTCAAGATGTCTAAACTAATGGTAGAACATTGGCAATTGTGGGATGAAGATCGATCTTCCAAACTACTAATTAGTTTGTTGCAAGATGTGTGATGAAGACCTTGTGTGCTTGTTAAAACTTTATGTGTTTGTTTTTTAATTAAATTAGAGCATACTTCATTTTTAAAAGGTTAATGAACTCTTTTTGGTGTGTTTGGTGCGCTTACACGTTGTAGGGTGGACCAACTACTACGTAAAGTATCCTCCCCCCTTGTGCTTCATGTGAACTTGGGTGTAAGCCTTCCTTGGTGGGAAAAAATACTCACCCCAAGAGAATGACCCAAGTGGTGATGAGCTAAGGCCAAGCTCTTCTGAATCATTATATAAAAATGTGATTGTTGATGAAAGTCCAATCAATGGGACATGGTGTGTGATAGCTCTCCTCTAGTATCCTTGAGATATGTAAACCCCTTTTTCTAAGGGTCGAGAGACCTCCTGTAGGAATTTATCATTTCAGCCCCTAAACCAGACACCCTTACTATAAGCCAATGTTTTAGAAATCCAAAAACCTTACATACTTGTTGGCACGAAAGATTGGAGACTGACTAAGATACCCCACATGTACCATTTATCGTGAGACGTAAAATCCTTAAGGTTTTCAAACATTTAGGGTAAGATATTTTGGTGATTCCCATGCCATAGACGAGAGCCACTAACACTAGAATCTCTACTCAAGTCTACTTTGTATGAAGTATATGGAGAAATCCAAGTGGGGTTTCAACAAGTAGTATCTTTTCTAGCTTCTAGGTTTTAAAGTGTTTGTTGTAAGTAAAAAAAAACCACTCTACTTGATGTGTCTTGTGTGATTGTTAAAAAATTGCATTATTCAAACACCTCACTAAAACCCTTGAAAAGCATTTCAAAATATTTCAAAACCTTGTCATAAACATTTCAAAATATTGCTCAACTTGATCAAACCTTTCAAGACCCTGCAAAAATGTGGAATCTTATTTCAAACTTAGGTTAGTCCTTGCATTAGCCCTCATTGTCATTTGATGGTCCTTATAATTGCCCTTGGTCATTGCATTGTCATTATCTTTTCCTTAGATCCTAAGTCATAATTGCTTTTGCATTATATCCCTAGTCATTCATTATCCTTATCATTGCACTTTTCTCCCACATAATTCCACATTAGTCTTAATTATCAACCTTTGGGACTTATCATTAGTCCTCATTATATTTGCATTATTCTTGTCTTGTCCTTGCGTTGACATCCTCATTTTGCATAGAACCTAAATTAGATTTTGCAAATCCCAAAAAATTTAAGTTTTATGGTTATACCTCGTATTATTGAATGATAATCTTGCCACTGTCATAATTTTGTCCTTTTTTCATCATCATAATTAAGTCAACACCCTATCTTGTCGATGACAGGATTGGCTTGGCCCTTTGTTTTTAAATTGTCCTTTAGTCCTTTAAGGTCTTGATCTCACCTCAATTTACTAGAGTTATACCTTCAAGCTTTCATTTTCCAAGATTTACAAAGTTCCAAAACCCAAAAACATAGTTTGCATTTCATAATCCTTGGTTTTCATTCCTTGCATAATTATCCCTAAGTTGCATAACATCCTAAAAAAACCCGCAAAAAATATGAATTGCATTTGTCCCCCATATCTTTGAGTCATATTGCTCATTTCCTTAGGTACATATCATTTCATTCCTAAACTGAAAATACCAAGAAAGATAGGTTGCATTGTCATCCTTATGTTCACGTTATTAAATCTCCAAAAAAAATCCAAAAAAATAGGTTGCATTTTAGCACCTTTTAGTTGCATTTGTCCTTCATCTTCTAGAGCCATAGTTTTCATAGTTGAAACAAGATTCTAAGGTTTTACAAGACAAAAAAATCAAAACATCAATCCAATTTCATCACCAAGAACCCTTGATCAAAGTCCAAAACAAACATGATGACTTGGCGTTACTGGTATCCTAGAGAAGGCGACTTCCAATTGAAAGAGCATCACCCCAACATCAATCTTCCTACTCTCATGGGACTATGCCATTGCAGTCAAACGCCCAACCATTCAAGATTTAGGGCAACCAAAATCTCCACATTTCACAAAATCGTATTTTAGAAATATTTAAATCGTCAAATAAATTATTTTATAAAAAAATTGAACTACAAAATTTGCCACAATACTCGATGTAGGATTAGATTAGATTAACCTAAATTTTATAAGTTATTATAGAGATGTAAATTAATTTACCATTAAATACATCATATTTATTAGTTACTTTAGGGTTTTTTCACTAATTTTTAGTTGCCACCATTGATTTAAATATAATCTAATGATCATCATTATATTCTGTGAGGTAAAAATGTTCCTATTTGATTTGGGTGCTAAAAGTTTCTTTGAATTGTTGATCTCAGTGGAAATTAATGAGCTTGAAGAAATATTGGGTCCCATTATAATTAAAAAATATTAGTACATTTATCTCATACAATACAATGAGGGTTATTAAATTATATTTTAAATGAATGGTCACAACTAAATATTATAGAGTGCATCTCTTAAACCTATCAATGATTTCCATATTTAGCTTGATAATTTTCTATAAGAATTCTATTTTTTTAAATGGAAGTATTTTCCACAATGATTAATGAATTTCCTATTCTTGTTTAAGAACCATCAATATTTTCTAAACAAAAATAATGATTAAAAAAAATGAGAGTAAAAATACTTTTTTTTTAAAAATTAAGAGATTCACTATTAGAAAATTAAGTTTATTTTTCAAAAGAATGAAAGATTTGCCAAGATTTAGAATCTTTTTTGAGAATGTTTTCTTACAATTATCCTTGGAAAATTGTTTCTTCATTCATATAGAAAAAAATAACACATAATTTCTATAAAATTATTAAAAACAATTGGAATTCTCAAAGATCAAAACTCTTGTATTTGAATATCATTCATTACAATTATACCACGTACCTTATACAAATTTGTAGAATGCATTTTTTTGAATCAATGCCTAAATCTCTTTACCTACAAAGAACATGACTAGTAGATTTAAATCATAGTAAACATTATATCATTTTTTTTATCTAAAGAGAAGGTAGAGTGTCAAATAGTCACCTGTTTCTCTTATATAATTTTGGTACTAATAGTCACCTGTTTCTCTTATATAATTTTGGTACTAATAGTCACCTGTTTCTCTTATATAATTTTGGTACTTCTAACTATATTGAATGTTAAATATTTAAGATTCATTTGTCAAATTCCTAAATAAATGTCTATATTATCTAAAATTGAACTAATACATATTAAAAAAATTCTTCTCATTACATACTCACAATAATAATAAAAATTATATTATTTATTTTAAAAAAATGTTTTTAAAAAATTAAATTGAATTCAAATTTTTAAAAATGTACAATATTTTAATTCATAAATGAATAACCATTTTATCATTAAACCATTTCATAACATAAAGAAAATATATAATATTAAAAAGACATTTTTATTAGCCTATAAAGAAAATATATAATATTAAAAATAGACATTTAGCATGTATTCAATGTTAAGAATCCAATATTGTTATGACTTTTGTGGGCATTGATAGCATTTTTGAAATAATCCAAAAGTATGGACTTGTTTTGAAAAGTTTGTCATACTTGCCCAACCTCCAAATCCAAAGCCAATCACAAAAACCCAAGTGGCCACTAGTGCACTTATTCCAAACATCACCTTCCCCTTTTGTCGCATATTTTCACTTTTCATCTACACATAAACAACAATTTAATACTATTTTTTTATACATAGAAAAGTTAAATTATCTTGCTAAAAAGAAATATAATTTTTTTAATTCCTCATCTAATGATATTTTAAGTCCAACTAAAGTTTAAAAAAATAATGTATTATATCCACAATCATTCTATTATTTCTAATGATACTTTAAGTCCAACTAAAGTTTTAAAAAATAATGTATTATATTCACAATCATTCTATTATTTCTAATGATACTTTAAGTCCAACTAAAGTTTTAAAAAATAATGTATTATATCTACAATCATTCTATTATTTCTAATGATACTTCAAGTCAAGCTAAAGTTTTAAAAAATAATGTATTATATCTACAATCATTCTATTATTTCTAATGATACTTTAAGTCCAACTAAAGTTTTTAAAAATAATGTATTATATCTACAATCATTCTATTATTTGTAATGATACTTTAAGTCCAACTAAAATTTTAAAAAATAATGTATTATATCCACAATCATTCTATTATTTCATGAAGTAAAATATATTAACTTTGGCCTAAAAAGTCATGGAGAAGAATTTAAAAAAAAACAAAAAAAAAACCCTCAAGCAATCAATAGATGACATAGCCACCAATACTATTTTCATTCATCCATCCATTTTTATTATTAAAAATATTACTTTAAAAAAGTGTGTAATATACCTCTTTGTTGCTACATATTTATGGTTTTTTTTTTAATTTTCAAAATAATTTAAATTAATGGTGAGATATTTATGAGATTAACATTATAAAAATTATTTTTAAAAAATTAATTTATGATTAAATGATAATAGTATATTTTTCAATATTTTTATTTTATTATTGATAATACAAAGATAATTATTAATTTTATATAAATTTAATATTTTCTAATTCTATTATATAATAGATCATAGAAGTTGTTCTTAGTACTTGTCGATAGACTAAGCAAGTACTATTGCAATGAGTTTTAGACCAATAAAAAACTACAATATTTATTATTGTATTATATATTTTATACTTTAGATAGTAAAAATGTTAACTTAACTTTATCATATATAAAAATGATTTATTATGCCCTACCCTAACTAGCTCCACCAGACCGATAATACATTTTTTTATGTTAAAAATATAATTATTATTAATAAATATTTATTTTAATATAAATTATTTTATATATTTTTTATTATAGATTATTAAATTTTAAATATTTATATTTAATATTTATATTTTTAATTTTTATAATTATGACTTGAAATAAAATTTTGAAATAAATTATGATTTTTCGTATTAATTTAAAAATAAAATTAAATATAATTCCTTTAAGATATATTTAATTAATTTAAAGTATAGATAAAAAAATTTAAAATTATTTTTAAGTAAAATTTCAATTGTTAAATTAAAAACATAATAATAATTCTATTACACTAGAATGTTAATTCTATTACAAATTATTTAATATACAATATTATACTTATTATTAATATTATTATCTAAATATAAGTATTATAAAATCCTAATTTTGTACATCATATATATTACATTATTGATTATTCAATATATAAACAGAACATGCCTGAGACTATGAGACACATTTTTTTACTGTATCTTTGCAGAGAAGTCTGGTTGATGTTTGGGATATATCTTATGAGCATGTTTGTACTCTTGATTGGTTTCATTCATGGGCTTAAAAAAGATGCTATTCTATTATGGAAATTTAAAAATGAGAAGGTAAAAATTTCAAGGTAATGGTAGGTCTATTGTGTGATAAATTTGGAAAGGGAAAGGGAAAAGTTGTTGCATTTCCTCAGAGACGGACATGCTACTATGTTCATCTATGAGCGGAAGAAGGTGGTTCTTCAATAGGAAAACTTTCTGGTTGTTTTCTTTTTGTGAATATTATCATGAGAATTGTTACATACTTTGTTACTTTTATGCTTGTTTATCATCTTTGATGTATTGATTCCCTCTGGTACTCTTGTGGGTGGGTTGAGGCATTGCCTCCCTCTTATCTTTGTATTAACTATTTTTGATCCCTCTATTTTTTAATATTAAAAAATATATATAAATAAATTATTATTATTATTTTATTTTAAAAATTTCTTTTAAAGATAAATTATAATTATAATTAAATAAAAAATTAAAGGCAAGTATTGGCCACTACGCGACACTTATTTTTTCTTCCACCTTATCATTCATATTGCATATATCTTAATAATAATGAGTGAAATTGTCAGTTATTATTATGGACAATTTTAATCTTGTGATTTTTCTCAAGAATGCAATCATTGTCTTATCAAAATTCCATCTTTGAGATTTTTATCATAATGCAATTTTAAATTCCTTAATATTTTATCATTAGAATTAACCCCGAATTATCTCTTTTTACTTTAATAAATCTGATTTTAGAAGTGAATATAATATAAATTTAAAATTATCGATGACACTTTGGTGTGATATGGGTACGCCAAAGAAGTAAGGAAGGTCAATTAGGGAGAAAAGATGGTCTATTTTTTGCATAAATTTGTGTAGTAGATTGAGCCAACTGGTAGGCCATTTAAAAAATGATGTTTGTGCAACAAAGGTCTCGATAGAGAATTGATAGCTTTAAATCAACTATGCATCCATTTACAAGGATCCAATCATAATTGAAACAAAACATTTGAATGAGGAAGATAATCAAGTTCCATTACAATAGGTTAGTGATATGGATAGAGAGGTGAGGAGATAGAGGTAGAGGCAGACAAAAATATGTACTTCCTCTTCCTCCTTTTTACTTGTAGTTCCACCTCATCTAGGAGATGAGGTCAATAAAAAATGATCACGTTGATAAACATTATTTATCATACATCCATAATTGCCTTAGGTCTTTAGATCCCTTATGTGCTATTGTATGGTTTTGCTTGTTGTATGTGGCATCACCTTGATTTCCCTATTTTGGGGGAAACTCATTACATGGTTTCATGCTTGTCTTTGCATGTATCATTATTTCTACCTTAAAGTTAATTGATCTTAGTTACTTTTATTACTTTAAAGTAGGTACATACATTCACTATAGTTTCACTTAATACATAGATCATGAAGCTAGTTGCACTCTACATCACTCTTTTGATAATCTTGGTTGCACTTTATTGGAATTATTCAATAAACAATTGATTTTTCTAGCTTTTGATGTCTTCACTTGTCCATAAGCTAGCTAGAAAACAATGGATTTTGTTACCCTGTGACTTAGAGATATCATTTCAGGATATGGCTCCTAGTCAAGATTTGTAGATCTTGCTTGTCTGAGATGCCATACCTTATATGATTGTATATATGGGTCCTAGTTAGGATCTATAGGTATTAGTAGTCTAAGATGTTATTCCTTCTATGCCTTTGTTTGAAGTGTATGCTTCACGTATGCTTTATGTATGCTTCATGTATACTCCATGTATGCAGATTTTTATGTCTTAACTATGTTTGACTTCAACTTATGCATGTATGTGTCTTCTTACCATGTACCTTATGTGTGTGTGATCCTTCTTATCATGACATCGTAGATTGATAGGACCTTAAGTCTAGGTGCTATCAAATATTTCATCTTGGATTTGTCATGTCTCTTTAGTGTTTAAATGTGAAGACTTTGTCTTCTTCATAGATTACCATGTGTGTGGGCATAAGCTCATGTACCCCCACTAAATTGGGGGCTAAATGTAGCATCATAAATTGTTGTCACTTATAATTTTACACTAGGTTTAGCACTTGTTTTGGTGGATGTGCTTAATCTTGTGTGAATGTACTTGTCTTGAGTTCAAATCAACAAACTTCATCACATATTATAGTTTCTAGCCATTTGAATAATCAAATAGAGTAGCACTCTAGCATCCAATGCTAGTGTCTAAGTAATTTGGCACCAAAATGTTGACTTTAGGCCCTTAATCATCATGTGAACTTATTGTTGTCTTTTCCCATATAGTTGTTTATGAAAAGGTGCAAGTTACATTTAAATATGACTCCCTTCTTCATTTGACAAACTAATCTAGCAATCTAAAAACATTGATCATGATTAATCAAGCTAAGAAGTTTGAAGATATTATAAAGATATGATGAGCTACCCTCAAGTATTATCTATTATTTATCATTCATTATCATTAGCATATTGTACTAACATCTTGCAAAACTTCAAGAGAGTAATTCATCACCACCTTATGTGAGTCTCAATCAAGAGCTTCATACCTAAGGTAATCATTATCATTTATGTTATTTTCTTTGACTTTCCTCCCCTGCAGGAACGTTATTGTTATCATCATAAATTCTATTGTGAAGGTGGGAACACCAAGATAGGGTTTGACCAAGGAAAGCCCCTATACAACACAACATTTTCCCCTCTTTCATGCGTGTAAGGGTAGATCCAAAGGATTCAAACTACAAAAATTATAAAAACAAAAAGAGAAGAGTTCAACAAACATTCCCAGACTTTGGATAATCAAAAACTTGATACTATAGCACCCCAAAGATATGTCCTTTAGCTCCATATTTTGAGGACAAATGCCCATATCTTTTCTCAAACTCCTCTCAACCATAGCTCATGTACATGCGTAGCTTCAAAACATTGGCATCTAGCATTGGAGTCATGCTCAACTATCTTTAGCTTTTAGCATCAAGTTCCTCTTAGTATCTCATTTCTAGATCTAGTTTTTGTTCTTGTACTTTAGTTTCGTATCTTTTGCATTCAATAAAACTGACTCAATTTTCTATTCTATAGTCTATTGCATTGCACACACTCAACCAATCTATATCACATGCAATCAAATAGAAATGTATAATTTAAGTAATTTGGATCTTCCATGTAGACAGTAGCTAACCCCATTCATCTCTCTCTAATTTTATATGGAAGAAGGATTTGACCTAGGTCAATGTCTAAGCTAGTCTACAATCAATTTCACTATACATTAGAATCATTTTGATATTTGACATTTATCATTGACACTATGGTGAAGAAGTTGAGAAATATAAGCATTACAAAGTACCTAATCCATTAGAATAACCTTCCTCTCAAAGATGCTACTTAGAAAGGACCAAAGATTTTAGAGCATCCAAAGTTACATTGATAGAGGGAAATCAATTTTAAGAAGGGTAGAATAGTAGTATCATAAATCCTAAGCATGAGAGTATCTAAGCTACTTTATAGCTTTAACTAGTGTTGTAGGTTTCCTTGTGTTGTTACACCTTCCTTTCAAACTCCACTTCCTTATTCCTCTTATCTTCTACCTCTATTGTTTCATTTCCCTTGGTATTCCATGTCTTAAAACCTTCCCATGTTAACTTAATTGAAATTCAATACTTTCCCATGTCAACATCCCTTCTCTTTTTTTAATGTCCCTAACTTTGTAGCTCCATGTGCTCTAGGTCTTCATACTTTCTTCTATTAGCTCATGCCTTATTTTTATTATCCATGCCCCCACAACTATACATCCTTCTATCTTACCAGATTTTTGTAATGTCCCTGTTTCAAATATAATTTTAATAATAATTAATGATAAAATATTATTAAATAAATAATAATGATAACAAAATTAAAGTATTAAAATTAATAATATTATTAAAATATTAAACGTAAAATATGATTAGAATATAATAATTAATAAATTGAATATAAAAATAAAAATAATATAATATAAATCTAGATTATCAATATAATAATATATTATTAATATAATATATTATTAACATAATACAATAATATATAATCCATATAATAATATAATACATTATTAATGATATAATGTATAAGTGCGATGGGACATAAGATACGTGGCCTCTTCTCCCGCACAAGAATTATAAGTTAGACATCATCGGAGTGCGATCTGTGCCTATGGTGGATCTATGAAGGCCGCAAAATATCTGGTGACTCATCACTATCAGATACATAATGGATCTCATTATTGCCATGGACCTCCAAAATGATTGGACATAATTTGGTGATTTAATTGAGGTTTGTTCGTGGAGCAAGCATTTACAAGAGGAGATTACAACATTTCATGGTGAATATAACTATCACTGATAATTCTACATCCATCTAATAATTACTAGACCTCCTAGTGATTTCATGAGAGATTTTCTTGGGTGCTTTATATTGGAGTCTACATCAAATTATACTATTTTGAAGAAGCACATCTACTATTCATACAAGGCAGACTTGTTTAGGGTCATTATGCCACACCAATGCAAATATTTAGTCCATCAACTTAAGTATACATTTCAATTGTTTAATCTGAGATAGCAGTGTTGTTGATAAACTATTCTATTAAGTGATATAATATATATTTGTATATAATGCTCTTGGAAATATCCTCATTTATCAAATTACCCAATTCTATCAGGGGTATCAAATAAAGTTGAGAGAGATTTTAAGATACATATGTTGAATTCTCAAGTCAATCAGAAAGGGGACATTACATTTTTAAGTTTTATTTACTATCTTGTGGCAAGCCCAAATGATTTGGTATTCATGATGCCCAATCGTTGAGCTTTGACCTTTGTTATATCAATAGATAATGTACTCTATATTGTTAATAAACTTAAAAATAATTAAATATATAGGAATCACAAACCCTAATTCCTAATCCATCATTTCTAGATTTTTCCAAGTTCCCAAGTCTCCCCTTCATTATTCTAGTAGATAGTATGTAGCACCCAAGTAATCCCCTATAGTATGAAATATGTTGTTATCCTAATTTTCACTCTATTTAGAATCTAGCATCTCGTAACCTCATAATCTTAATTCTCCTCATCACAATACTCCTTCCTACACTGAGTATCCTCAAAGCCCAATATTTGTTATTTTGATGCTCTTCCTTCTCAAGCTTCTAGATCTTTTTTTCTATTAAGTATAAGTTGAAAACATCAAAATTACATCACCAAGAGTTTATGGAGTTGTCTAGTATATAACAACATATAGATACTCTATTCAGACTATAAGTATCTCAATAACACATACAAGATACAATTCAGATATCCATAAATGACAAAATGACCATATTGATCAGCTGGGGTAATAGAGCTATTAAAACCAAGCAGTCCACCTCATTGGACCTTTAGACCACTTAAGAACTTTGCCATCCAAGTGATAAAGATGGTAATTGGATGGGCCATTTTTGCAGTCCTAGGAAGCAGATCAACAAGAGGGGGGGAGTTGCCATAGGAGCATCAACAAGAACTGTAACAGGAGCATCATGTGTTGGGGTTGGGGTTTTCAAGCTTATAGAGCTTTGTCCCCCTTACACATTAAAATACTTGTGTCCTATGGCCTAAACTATTAACACCAAAACTTTAGTTAACGTTAGTCTACCGAGTGGAAAGAGTTTAAGAGTACCTTAGCTCATAGATCCTCAACATTCTTTGCCTTGGCACACTAGGTGTGTGAATTCCCACACTACTAACCTCAAACCTCCACAACATCCCCAACTTATCCTTCAAATATGCAAATCTCAAGATCCCCCTTTAGAAAGTTATTTCATCAAACTCCCATTCCTAAGCATGACATTCCATGGATTCACATGATTCAATTAAGGGAATCCACCTTCCACATTACACAAATTAGAACACCATTTATGGTCTCAATTTTAAACATTAAAAACTGGAGGGAAACTCTTCAATACCTACTAGCATGTTGGGCCCCATTCCATGTCCTCCAACCCTTGTTTAAGGTAATTAGCTTCGTGTTTTTATATCTTTTGAATCATATCAAATCGCAATTTGCAAAGTTGAACAATTATGTTTACTTGACAAGTCTGAGGATCAAACAATTTAGGTTCTAGAGTGCAACAGATGAAACCCCATTTGTTTACTTGGGGCTTAGAGGATGAAAACCCTTTGATTTCTTGCGCAAAACTTCATCTAGAGCTTGCAAATATATTTCAAGCATTAGAGATTTTAACACTTTGGGGGTCTCAACATTCTAGATATTTTCATAGAATATTTGTAATTATTATAGCAACAAACCTTTGTAGCCCTTTTAGGAATGGAAGACACATGAACATAATATTTGAATGAAATAATAGTTCTAACAAGTTTTAACACTCCAAACTATTTTATATTATGTGGGTGTTTTAGATTGTAGCATTTCAAATGAATATTCATAGTTTGGATTTTATATCTATTTATTTATTAAAGAATATTTTGGGTAAATGTCATCACATATGTGGTCACATTTATTGCCACACCTTTAGGATCATACATTGGGGACTTTATGTTTTCTCCTCAATGTTAATTTTTATTAAAATAATTGATTGTTTAGATTTGTATCATTTATCTTTTGATGATACTTGCTATATTTGAGCATTTTCACCATTATTGGACTTCATGTCATCAATCCTTTGATCTTAGCAAGCTTCATGACAATGATCCTACATATCTTATTAATCCTACCTTGTGTGTGCATATGCTTATGGATACCACAAAAGGTCAGTTATTACACTTACATGATGACTTTTGGTCATTGAGGACCACACCCCCATTATCATGCCTATGTTGGAGTAATCCTATCATTTATCATATCCCCAGTCCATTGCTATGCTTCATAATGTACTCTTTTTCCTTTTACCTACATTTTGTGCATGTTTGATTATATGCACTTACATGCTTATCATTTGTTATTGATTTATCACATGATAATATTAAACAATGTATTTTATTATCAATATGTTGGACTATATGCTTATTATTAAATTGGTATATCTAATAAGATCTTCCTTAATCATTTGCATCATGCGAGGGATTGAATGAAATAGGGGTATACATGATCACTAAAGTTATTGGTTTGTGTGTTTGATTTTCTTGCAAGTTAAAATCTACTCATTGAATATTTTACCCTTTATCTTGTATAAATTATTAGAACACATGCAAAAGAAGAGGATGAAAGGAGACTACATGCCCCATTGGTTTTTTTATTTGTTGTATTTTATTTATACATATTTGATAATGTTGTGTAAAAGATGCATGATTTATACTTAGAGATACACATGCACTTCAAATTGAGAGCAAAATGTAACAATGAAAATATATTGTTGATGAATTTTCTTAGTTAGTTTTTTTGTTTAGTTTGAGGCAATATATTAATATTTTATATACCTACAAATGACACATTTTTGTGCATAGTTGGGCTTTCATACCTAGCCAAGTGCTTATGCCTAGCTCTAAGGCTATATGTACAAGATCCTAGTCCAAATGACTCATCTATCTAATTTTGATCATTTCTATTTGACACATATATCTAGCTTGGCTTTTCTAACCCAAGTGATCTTTATGCATGCAAGTTGTGATCCTGATCTTTTTGATTGTGAAATCAAAATCAAACATTGAACTAATTAGCCTCATTCTACACTTTGGCCCCAAGTTGACTTAACTTAAATATGCACAATTTGGTTTTATGTTCATGTATAAAAGGATATCACATCAGAGATATATCCATCTATAGATAAAATCATAAATTGTCACTAGAACATCATTCACATTTGCATTCAAATCAAGCAATGCATTTAACATATCTAATTATAGTCATCCTACCACATGTGAATCACTTAGTAATCATCGAATAATTCATGGGAATGTTTGGACCTTGTTGTTAAGGTGATTTTAAATACCACTAGCGTTATAGAAAAACCATGAGATTATGATATAAAATATTATTATTTAGCATTCTACTTTTCTATGAGTTTATAGGACATGATTTGGAGATCATAAGGGGTCAAGTTCATAAATACAACGCAATTTCATATCAATTGATAGATCTAAAACTACGAAGTCAATTGAGCATAGAGCAAAAAAGAACATTTTGATTTAATTCAGAGAAATGATTGTCCAAAGTGTTTCCAAATCAAGGTATATTGATCTCATTGTCTTTAGTGAATGGCAATCGTTCTTCAATTACAAAACTAAACAATCTCTTCCCTCATTTATTACTACTATAGATGATTATAATTTGTGTCTCATACTCTCTAAATGCTACATTCCATGTCATCTAGAACCATTGCGCCACATACAATCGTTAAGTCATTATGTACTTAATTTATTTACCTTATTAACCATCATTTTTTCTTCTGACTCTTATACATACATACATATATACTACCTCAAAATAAAAATATCTTCACATTTATTTATTTTTATAGGTAAAAGGCCCGAAGGCCAAGATGTACAAATATCTTCACATTATATATATGAGTATAAAATATATCTATACTAATGCCTATACTAATTTAGTTGGTCAAAGTTGAATTCTATATCTATACTAATTTATTTAGTTGAAATTATCAAAGTTGATTTGTACAGTCTTCATAGGTAAACTTCACATCTAGACTAGTTTATTTAATTAACTAAAGTCTCAAAGTTGATTGCAAATTCAATAAATTTGACCGATAATATTACTAATTAGACAAGAACTTGATTGAATAAGTTACCTAGGGATAGTGACGTGTGGCGCCCTTGAACAGGCACAACTCACATCAAGAGCAATTATCTATGGTAGATTTCAACGCTATTCCACAGCATTTACGTTGCACAAGCCTTTGTTATACGAAAATTAAACTAACCACTATGACAAAACAAACATGCTACTGAAGACTTCAATGCAAATTTGATGAATTTTTTGGCATGAAAGACGTACTCACCTCTTCAATATCTCGCTTGATGTAAGCCCGCATGAAGGCAATGCTGGGAATGATGTAAACTGAAAATGAAATGAGGAAAGCCCCCATGACCGAGTTGATAGGACCAAAAAATGGAATAGCCAAGGCTAAAAACCATATGACCAGTATCACTGGTATTCTCACTAATGCCTTCACTGCAAATCCCTTTGATGTGTGAATACCCACTGTTTTCTCCCATGCCAGAAACAATGGATTTACATTCAACATCAACGCCACATACTGTTCAAAACCCAATACCCACTTGTTACCCTATGTTTACAGAATGAAACCCTAAAGTAAACAGTCATGAATTTAGATCATGGCAATCAGAAAGAGCTTACAGAATTTGTTTTAAAATGAAACATTTATGCCAGAAGTAAGTATAATTGTTACCCTAGGTTTACAGAATGAAACCCTAAACTAAACAGTCATGAATTTAGGTCATGGCAATCAGAAGGAGCTCACAGAACTTGTTTTGAAATGAAACATTCATGCCAGAAGTAAGAATAATTGTTACCCTAGTCTAGAGAATGATACGCCAATCTAAACAGTCATGAATTTAGGTCATGGCAATCAGAAAGAGCTCACAGAACTTGTTTTGAAATGAAACAGACATGCTAGAAGTGAGTACAGTTTTACATTGTCATTTTCAGGATTTCTTGATTTCATTTTGTTAATGACCTATGTAAAGTGAGTGATTTTACAAGATTTCATATTCCATAAGTTCGTGTCAAATAAGTGATGCCCATAGGGATTAAGATATCAGAGCTCTTCATCTTTGTGGTAAATTCCATATGAACCAATCTCTAAAACAATGAAATGGGTTCTCCTGAATGAATACATATGTGAGATGGGATTTAAAGGAATGATTCAGAATATTGGATAAAGGATAATATGTAACGATTACGTATGTAAGATGGATTTTAAAGAAATGATTCAATGTATTGGATTAAGAGTTGATAATATGTAACAATGTGGAATTAGGGGAACCCAGTCTACATTGGTTGAGATGGGTTCTTGTGAATGATTATATATCTAAGATGGGTTTTAAAGGAATGATTTGAAGCATTGGATAAAGAATAATATGTTAAAATTTGGAATTAGGGGTATTCAGTGTATGTCGGTAATCAATCTACGAGGGATGGGTTCTTGTTGATTACATATTTAAGATGGGTTATAAAAGAATGATTCAAAGTAGTGGATAAAGGATTAGATGTAGAAATAAACAATGGGGAATTACATGGTAAGCTTGACAGACTTTACAGATCAACTTAATGAAGGTAAGATTCAACTCATCTCATTTGATTATCTTTAGGTTTTTGTGTCCAGTTCATCTAAGATGCATTGAGGTTTGAAAGAGTTCATACCTGATGTAGAATCATGGCGATGATAGCAACATTTTTCATCTTGGAGTGGGGTAGGACTCCAAATGCATTGGCGTTGTGCAAGAGTGTATCTCCGTAGGCCCAGTACACAGAAACTGAATCAGGAACTGTCAGCAAATAGGTATACAACACTGCAGTCACATACGCATATTTGTAATTCCTTGGCTTCCACATGGCCTCCATCAGCTCTCTGTAGAAACAGAGGAGTATAGGATTTCATTTCAGCATTAGGCATACATTTTCAGATAATTTGAAAGATTATTTTTTAAGAGCTGCAAAAGCAAAAAAAGGTTACAGAGATTCACATGCACAATCCATGGCTGCCAAAAGAGAATAGAATGTTGGTAGCCCCTGAGAAAAATTGCACCATGCTCTTTGGACCTTGGTGTTTTACATTCTCAATCTACAGATGCAAGTTTCATTTCGAATAAGCTTCCAATTCATTGGATGATGAAGGAAACCTTAAACCAAGGCCTGTTTACTGACCTGGCCATGTTGAACGGCAGCAACTGTCATGTAAGCTGATGTCAGTGTGGTTGTGGCGATTCCCAGAATAGACACCAGACGGAAATTATGAAGAGATGGTAACAGAACAGTTGGTATTGCCAAAAACCCAAATAAATAAAGCCATTCTCTCTTGTTCCAGTTAGAGTTCATGTAATACACATCACTGCATCAATTGAACGTTAGTGTAAGCCATATGATTATGAAGAACAGAATATCTCATTTTATTTAACTGCCTCAGGAAAGAGCAAGTAATATTGAAAAATTCAATTAAGCACAACTAGATGAATAATTTGCACAAATCGTTGGGCTACCCTTCTATGCAACTGTGTAGTCAACTTATATACATATTACAGTTAAGAATTCCTCTTTATCCCTGTTAAAACCCTCAAACAAATTGGGAAACCTTGTGAATATACCTGGAACATGCTATCAGTTGCAGCACACAGGCAAAAGTAAGGGCTGTCATATTGAATCCAAATACAATGTGTCCAAGCCATTTTCCAGCTACTATACCTATTACTTCATGGTACTGCAAAAATAAACTTTTACAACCGAGAACGGAAGTACTGTAATGTAAAACCAACAAAACCCTATTTTATTTTTCAACATATTTTAGACTTTAAGACACCTATCTATTCTAACAAATATAGGTCCATTCACAATAGTTTCATATAGAATTCGTCAAGGTGGGCTCAATATTCAATATTTACAGTAAAAAGTTAAACCCTAACCATCATGATGTACCTGAAGTATGTGTTTTTGGTGAAGTAATCCAGCCGTCCTGGTTCGAGCAGAAGCCTCCGCATACAGGTAACTAAGGAGATAAACAGTCCAACATCCAAAGGCACCATAAAGAATCTGGAATCCGACGCCTAAACCATAACCCATTTGAGACAGAGTGTATGGCAGAGTCAAAATCACTGATCCAACCTGATAATACAGACGGAACACTTAGTATCTACACAACAAAACTTAACACTAGTGGCATCTCAAGGCCAAAACAGGTTAAACCAACGAGAAAAAGGTTACATATTGAATCAATTTTAGCCCCTCCCCAATACCCATATTTGATTTTATTTCAGACACCCTTAGAAGCAATCATCTAAACAAGAAAATTCAGTTTAATGAGGTCTGTTTACCATCTGGCCTAAAAAGCTTCAACATTCGTCTTATCCCATCTTACATATTCAAGTACAAGAAGTATCTAAAGTCAAGAGGGAAAGTCATGACAGACCTGAGCAGAAACGGCATTGAGCCAGGCATCAAAAACAGAACCTCCATGCCATACAAATGCATTCCAGGCCTGCCTCATGTTCCATTCTTTCTGTGGCATTACAGATCCCTGCACCTGCACCTGCAATTCACTGTTCTGTACTGAATCGAGTTCTGCCCCACCCGCTAAGACCTTTCCATTGCCAGTTGGTATCTCTGTTTCCATGGCCTCTGTATTTCTATCTGCCATGGATCCTTCCTCTCAAACAAACCAACGTTGCGCTTCTACTAATCACAACTTATGATGGTTTGAGAAGCTTCAACCTGAGAGAGTCTCAGCCTACAAAAATCAACTTAGAATTCTGTCTTTAAAGAACTAAAGGCCTTCGATCTGTTGGTGGAGTTGAGAAACTAATCTATCAGAAATTCGGTCTTGGAGTTGAAAGAATTTTAAGGGGTCTATCAGAAATTTAGTCTTGCTGAGTACAATCATAAGAGAAACTAGGAGTGTGCCTAACAAAATTAACAGAACGGAATACCCACAGTCCTTACTGAAGTGCAGCCTAAGGCTTGTGTTTCGCTCCCAAATGGAATGAGATAACTTTATGAATTAAAAAGTCCTCCATAAGTATATACGCTTTCATCTAAAACACGATTCACTTCAGAAGTCTGACAGGGATCATCAGTATCAGACTTAATACCTGGATACCAGGTTAGACTGAAATAGAGCAAATAAATTATAGTGCAAGTGGACACAGAGACAAACATGTGGGCCATCCATAACAATCACTAAATGTCAAAGGAATATGAAAGTGTGGGCTACATTGAATCCAAGGAAGCCATTTTTTGTTTTAAAGGAAAAAATCGAGTGTCCCCCTTGGTAAGATTAGTTTGCTGTTTAGACGTTGTTAAAACAATTTAGTCTTCGCCCTTGTGAACTGCTTTACATGTACAACAAAGGTTGAGAAGACATCGCTCGATTTTGAATCCAAAGTACTCAATGGAAATTCACGGACTTTCTCACTACATTCATCACACATTTCACCCTCTGCCATCTCCTACTATTATAAGAATATAAGAATATATGACTTGTAGACTTGTTTTTGTATGAAGGACATTATCTGAAATGGGCTTTAAAAAAAAAGGAAGAGGACTTGGAAATGCAATTTTCACTAATATATTTTGCTCCTATTTTGATGTGCATGTAGATTACCATAAGAATGCATGCAAACTACCATGAAGATATATGCCAAATTAAAACGAGAACTCAACATGGAAATTGAATATTTTTCAAATACTCAACGATGTAGACAAGGATGATGATTCTTTGTTGATCTAAGAGTAGAATTTTCATTCCAATTTCATTTTCTCTTCATCAATACACTCAACATTGTGCAACACACACATCACAATAGTCATGCACCTCTATAGGACACCTTGTGTGGTACTTATGCATAACTATGCAACACTAGTCATGTGAATAGTGTTAGCATATTGTAGCATTGTAAATTATTGTTGCTCACAATTTCACTCTAGGTTTAGCACTAATTTTGGTATGTGTGCCCAATCATGTTTAAATGTGTCTATTTTGGGGCCTTTCTAAAAACATGGTTAAATTCCTTATTTTGAGTCCATTCATGCATGAAATGTGCTAGGACTATATAGATCCTAGCAATAGTGTCTCCCAAAAATGATACCAAATTTTGAGGCTTCAATGTCATCCTTGTGATATGATGAGAAACAACCATGTTGTTAGCTTGACCCCAAGTGGTTGTTTTAATAATACACGTGTTGCATATAAATGTAACTCACTTGTCTTTTATAAAGCCTAATCAATCCAACCAACACAATCAATATCATCAAGAAAGTCATTGTCAAGTGCATTACAATCTTCAGTCTTATTATAGTTAAGTTATTGTTTCTTATCCATTGTTATTAAATCATGTTATGCACTAACACTTGTAGGACTCAAAAGGAGCATCACCACCTTCGCCTTGTGTGGGATCCAAGCTAGGGCTTCATATCTAAGGTAACATTGTCATTTCAACATTCATTGCTATTTATTTTGTCTTTGCTCTTGTAGGAGTATGCACTCTTTATCATCATCATCATTGTTGTTGTTGTTGTAGAGGTGGGAACACCAACATGGAGTTTGATTGAGGCAGGCCCCTAAATCACATAATTTTCCCCCTTCTTTCATGTGTATAGATGCATATCTCAATGATTTAAACTATGATAATGACACAAACATACATATTAGACTACAATAAACATTTCTAGACTTTGAACTACCCAAAATGTTAGGACAATAGTGCCCAACACTACTATCGTCCTATTTTGGCTCCAAATTTTTGTTATAGGTACCCAAATCTCTACTCAAATCAATCTTCACCATAGGTCTTGTCTGCATAGCTTCAAGATACTAGCACCTAGCACTAAAGTTTTTCTTAGTCAACTTCAACTTTCAATACCAAGTTCCTCTTTGTATATCATTTCTATATTTTTTTTATGTTTCATGTATTCGTGTTTTGTATTTCCTTAATTTAGTTTAACTTGTTCAATTTAGTCATCTTGAGCCTAGTTCATTGCTTACACTCAACCAACTCCTTAATGACTAACAGTTCACAACAAAGAGTTTGAATCCAATCGCTTCATTCTTCCATGGTGATAGCACCCAAGCCCATTCATTCCTCTCTAATGTTGTATGGGAGAAGGATTGATCTAGGTTAATACAAATGTTAGTATAGGTTCTCTTTACATAACATTTTGGTGAACCTACCATATCTTTTTTTTTTTAGTAAAAGGTCATAGCCAATATCTTTATTGATGTATAATTTATTTATTACATTTTGGTTTTCCATTCATTGCGGATACTAGTAAGAAATAATGGAGAAGAAAACCTCTAGTCTTTCCCAGGACATATGTCCGGAATAAAGAGTTACATAATAGTTATGAGGGAATTCCCTCATTTACATCATTGTTTCATATAATTATGACAATGTCATTGTTACATAACCTTTATAATTTAGGTGTTCAAATTCCTCCCTTTTTCCCTTGGAAGATTTGATTTTGTTCTATTTTTTCTTCCAACAGCTTGCCCGATACATGCAAAACTTATCCTTCATGACTAAGATCACGGGATTAGTTTTAATGATAAAAGAAACCAAAAGGCATATGTTAATCATAAAGAGATTTCATATTTTTAAATACCATTTTTGTTGACAAGAAAGTTTGAAATCTGTATTAATGGTCATTATTATTTAGAATTAACAGAATGACGATCCACCTTTCCTTAAGCTATTAGAGCCTTGTGATCTCTTAATGTGGAAACACTTGATTAAGAGATTATCAAGACTACAATAGCTAACTTAAAGATGGATGAGTGCCCATTCGAGACATCTAAGGGATATTGCAAACATCACACTTTCCATTTTCATGAAAGATCATTATTTATTTTATAAGGCAAATTTATTTGTATATACTTCCTTGTCCCAAAGCATTATAATAGGTGACCTTACTTTACTGCTCAAAGGAGGAACACATTTTCCATTATAGGACAAGATTTGTAATTTATTAAATTTAGAAAACATTATAAAATTTATGATCATTCTAGAGCTACTACTATGGAAGGGACATAAATTGCTTTAATCGGTTTCAGATTGAGAACAAATTTATCATTTAGATAGAAATTATCAACAACCCAATATTCTTATAACCCTTTCTTCTATAGGTCAGTCCTCAATCTATTCTGGGGTGGGATCTCTTTATTTATTATAGTTGGGGTAACTCTTAACCTCCCAATTTCAATCACATACCTCTTCCTCTGTTAGGAATATATCAAAGTAATTTTCATCAAACAAAGTTCTATCAAACATAAAGAGAAGCAAAAATTGAATTTTCTGCAAATTGTGCGTGGCCATTCCCAGTGAGTCTAAATCATCTCTGTCTAATATGGGTAAATAAATAAATAAATAAATAAATAAATATATATATATATATATATATATATATATATATATATATATATATATATATATATATATATATATATATATATATATATATATATATATATATATATATATATATATATATATATATATATATATATATATATATATATACAAACCACCAACAAATCAGATCTATAACCAAATATTTCTTATAAACAGTTAAAAGATCATATATAAACAAGGCTAAAGAATACCCATATCCTATATTAATTTTTAATATATTTAAAACCCAAAAATTATCCATAGTGATTGAAGTTGCATACCTAATTTGGGATTAAGCCATATGTTATTTTATAGATAATTCTGATACATCCCCTGTGTATTCAAAGATATACAAGAATCTAGCAAATCTTGAGAAACTTGGAAATACTTTATAACAAAATACCTTAAAAAGAAATACCATAACAAAATTCAACCAATTCTACTAAATTTGACATGAGCACAAAATTTACAGAATACAAAATAGAATCTAAGAAAATAAGCATGGAATCCAAGGGAGAATATCGGTTTCACATATGAGCTTCCTTGATATCAACTGTTGTCTCAGAGCTATCTGGATCATAATTCTCTCATGCTTCCCAACCCCAATTGCCAACCCCATCAACTTGAATGAAAATTCCAAACCATTCATCCTCTTGTGGCCTTCTGATATGTAGGAAGTGAAACAAAAAGTTTAGATTGCATCTGATGGAAGGGCATCTATTCCTAAAGGTGTCCAAATCCTCTGTAATTAAGATAGGGAGGGAGGGAATAGGTCTGCCACCGATTAGTGGGGTATCATAAAATCTTAGTTTAGGAATGGTTAGATCACCCCTAATATTATTAATCACCAAATCTAAATTTCCTAGATACTTCCATTTGAAGATACGCCTGCAAAGCCATCCTATGGCCTATTTATTTGGATCTACTTGTATTGTCGAGGCAATGAACATGACTGGGATATCTGAATTAGCTCTATATTTATCTATGTTGGAAATGATTTCTCTACCAAAAATCCTAAAAAATAGCTCTAACTACCAAGAAATGGGAAGAAAGCATAATCTTTTTTAGTCTTTCCCCTTTAATGGCTTCATCAAAGGCTACCTGATTCTTTGGGCCACAAATCTTTCTGGGGGTATCCATGTTGTGGGAAGCAAGAGATGTCTAAGCATAGAAGGAGAAAGGGTTAGGTATTTAAAGTTCTAAAAGCAAGGAATCCTTACGATTAGGAGAATTCAAAATGTTTAATATCCTTAAAGGATCCATGATGTTATAGAAATAAACTAATTATTATGAATAAAAAAAAATTTCTTCAAAAGTCCGACCCTTCGATATCTTAATGACAATTTATGAAAAGAGATTTTGATTATTTGGAAACTATCTCTTAGTAAAAGGAAATTAATTTAGAGTTAATTGAGACAAAAACATATCTTACGTAGAAACCATATTTAGAAAAATCCATAAACTCGATACTTTAAACATGGTTTTTAACACAAAAATCTATAACTATATAAATTTATATCTGATCTTAAACATTTATAGCCATATTTTTAATAAATATAGTTTAGAAAGTATCTTAAAAGCATATGTCTTCTGCAAAGTCTGAGGAAAATCTACATAAGAGCCATACAATTTATATAAAAAACTATAGAAAAACCTACCTTCTTAAACTGAAAATAGGCTAAAATACTACTAAAAAGGAAAAATCCTAGGATAATTATATTATTTCATGGCATTTATCATTCTGCAATCCTTCTAACCCTGAGCATTATCTTTCTCCTCGTCACAATGATCAATCTTTTCTGCCTTTAAGAACCAGTCCATTCCCTTCCATCAACACCAGATCCTGACTTGCATAACATTCAGAAGAAACATCTACTTCCTCTTAATAGTGGGAAGTCTCTTCTGAAAAGCAATGAAATCCTTGATGATCAAAATGGGGTAAACTCTAACTGCACAATTACTGATCCCATATTCATTACGATTGGGGATACATAGATTTTTCACAATATTCTCTAGGACAACATCTAACTCATTGAAAAGGAATTTCTTAAACATTATTAGAATTTATAATCTTTCCTTGGTGTAATATTGTAAATTAGGATAAACCAATGTATCCTTATTCTATTTTGTCCTCTAGTCCAAATGGGAGGACAACTCATATTCTTGTAATTTCTTTATAAGGAAATTAGTTGATTCCTCCTTAAGAGGACCTTGACACTTGTATCACACACTTATGAATGGTGACATTCATAGACTTGGGAGTTACATTCTAACTCTTCTCTCTCATCTCTATTTAAGAGATGCTCCTTTCTCTCATTTCTTATGATGAAGTTATTGCAAGTGAGCATCTCTCTCTCTCTCTCTCTCTCTCTCTCTCTCTCTCTCTCTCTCTCTCTCTCTCTCCCTCCCTCTCTCTCTCTCTCTCATTTTAGGCTATGGCCTCATTCATAATGTCACAAGGGGTTTTCTTTGATTTCCCCTTTCAAAATACTTGTCTCACTGTGTTGATCTCAGAGCATCTTGATGGTTTTGATAGATCTCGAAGCTATTTCTCTTTCATTGTGTTAATGGTAAAATATTTCCTTTTTCTTCACTCAATTGGATTCTTTCCTTTAAATTTATTTTCATTATTGAATATTTCTAACATGGTATCAGAACTAGCTAAATCCTTGTTTGGAGTGTTGCATGAAGGAGTCGTTCGAAGGATATCTCATTTGAGAAAAAGAAAGTCTTTTTGTTGAGATTAACTTTTTGTTGTAGGGTTTTCATTGTTTATATATATAACATTTGTTGCAGCTCTTTTTTTATCCTCTGTTATTTTAGATCTAGTTTTTTAATTAGTTTTGGATGGTTTACCGCCAGATCTAAGTCTATTAATCTTCTTTTCAAGTTTCTTTTGCAAGCTCTAACTTTACCCTCTATCGGGCAACCACAAAGGTTTTATATTTCATTCGTGCATATTCTACTAACGTCCTACATGTTGAATTCAAACTTTATTTTTTTAATCTTCTATCATTCTGTCATTTCTATTCATATCATTTTGTTGCATGGTTGAATCAATACATTTTTTAACATCTAAAACTTTTGGTCTTATAAATTTATAATAATTAAATCCGCCTTTATTTATAATGTTGGCAACATAAATGTTTTGGCTAATTAAGCTGAGAGGCTTCCTACAGTGGCATCATTCATTAATGTAAACAATTAGCTATTTTTAATAAATTTGACAGGCAACTAGGAGTAAAGCTAGCTGAATTGATAAAAGTGATAACATCATGTAGTAGTGGAAAAGTCACAAACCCATGGTAGTGGAAGAGTCACAAATGTGACTTTCTGCAAAAATTTGATGTGGTTAATTGCATGTCTTTTAAGCTGAGTTGTCCGAGTGGTGCTTCAGTTACAAACGCATAAGAATGATAGTGAAACAGAGTAGATGGTAGTGGAAGTTTGAACGATTCACCTCACCTATTTCACAGTTATATATTTGGCATCCTCAATCATCTTGCACTATAAATTTGGAATCAAGAGGCATAGGAGGGTATAAGCGCAGAGATTCATAAACAACAACATGCAAGTTTTGAGGGTTAGGGTTATGCTCATTTTTATTGTGAAACTTCAAACCAGAATATTTCCATTTTTAATTGCATCCTTCAGATGTCAAGCAATCTGTGAGATAATAATCTGTGTGGCTTCATAAAAAAGAAACAAAAATAATTTGTTTTCCTTTCTCTCTCTTTTATGTTATGACTGACTGGTTTATATCCTATGACTGCTCAAGCATTCATCATATCAATATGAAATGTAGAAACTTAATGCCTTTAATTATTTCTACGCTGTTGGAATTTGTATGTAGCTTTTGGTTTCTCTCTTTTCTAAAAGATATTTGATGTCGGCGCTGATAAAATCCCACCAGGCGAAAAATTGAAATATGGTGCAGTGCATGCACTGGAATCTTCTCTCATAGAATCCCATAAGTTTTCAGTGTATATTGTGCAGGTTGGGAAAGAACATAATACAAAAATCAAGATGGTTTACAATGCTCTGAGCCATTGCATCAAGTGGATGAAAGATGTGGTGTCTAAAACTTAGAATGTGGTCCAGAAAGTGAAAGATTTTCCTGATTCGCCGATGAAGGAGAGCATTTTTGATATTGTGATGCACATGTCTGAAGTTCAGAGGTACCTGAAAGCATGTGTGGATGAGCTATGAGATAGATTTTTATTTTATTTTATATATCATATTCGTAAACTATAAATATCTTTTATGTTATATTATATCTATAATTATACTTTATAAATGAATATGTTTATTTTATATTATAAATGACTATATATATTTTTAGGCCATATTCTAATGCTAGCACTGTATATACGGTACTACCCTAAAGAATCATCACCTTTTTTATGAAGGTGGAGAGTCTTCAGTTATAACAGCAGTACAACTGGAGAATATAAAACGTACGGGAGTGCATGAGGCAAGCAGCACTAGAGACTTCTCTGCAGAAATTGATGTGACTGGGCGAGTCAATGAGATTTATACTATGACCTCCATAGTGCAGAGCCATGGAGGAGCTCTTCATGGTGATGGCGCGCTGCTGCTCGTCATCGAGATGAGACTATGGAGTGGCTTATTCCAATGCCTACCAATACAATCCCTCTTCTTTCCTCTTGCTGCTTAGGGTTTGAATCTTCGTATAATACTTTGACATAAGCCCTTCTTGTACCGCTCGCTTTCCCATTTCTCACTGGCATCACCTTCTTCCAGTAATTCCCCACACTGTTGGAAACTACATAGACAACGAGTGTCTTATAAAATTTGTATATAAGACTAAAATTGCCATAAAATATTTTTCAATTTAAAACTTAAAAAAACTACTTATAAGAGCAAAATAATTTTTATAAATCTGAAGAGTCGCACAGGGTAGTGGAAGAGAATGGACAGTTTGAGAGAATTTGCGGTCCCATTTTTCTTAACTCCTATATTTATGAGCTCTACTTTTACAGGTGATTGGGTATTCGCGTTACTGTTTTGAATTTTATATTGTTTTCCAAAATCTTGTTAAGATTTTAAACTATTTAAGGAAGTTCTAATTATCTTTTTGTTGTGCATAAGGAATATTTTTGTAACCTATTTATAAAATTATTGTCATTGTTGAGGATTGATTTTTTATGAATGTTATGGGGTTAATGGCTTCTAATGCGACATTAAGTGAAATACCATGTCTTCCATTTTTTTCTTTAGATTTTAAATAATATATTTTATTATAAAAGAAAAATTACTAACCGACTATCTTCAAAAAGATGATTATCATTTCGATCTATCAAGTTGCTTTTAGATTGAATACAATTCTTTCCATATAAATTCTTAAAATTAATTTTTCCTATCAACTATATGAGATTTTTCATATAAAAAATCAAACAATATTTGAAATTTTTTCCTATGTTTCAACTAAATTAAATAAAGATGTATTATGTTTCTATATTGAAACAATTATTTTATATTTCTAAATTTTAATTATAGAAATATGCAATTATCTCAATTCAATTAAATAAAATAACTAAACGTAATAGACAAAAAAAAAACAATGCCTCAAAATATGTAATACATGTCTTTTCCACTACAAGCATAAATTTTTAAAATGTACAAAGTTATTAGAAAATTGCGAAAGGAATAAATGAATGACACAAATTAAATAACACATCAAAGTTAATAGCATATGTATTGATATCATTCAATCATAGTGGTCTACAAATGAACCACCAATAAAGGGTAGATCAACTCCTTAATTAGGGCTTAAGGAAGCATATACAATATAAAAAAAATCTAAAATTTTAATATAGGGAACTAAACTTTTATAGGGTATAAGATAAGTTGGATTAGCAAAAATAAAAATAGAAATGTATTTCAAATATGTTAAAGTAAATAAATATTTAATGGGATTCAATGATAGTTACAAGAGAAATATTTTATTTAGGTTACAATTAAAATAATGTTATATTTAAAATAATGTAAGTATTATATTTTAATTAGCGGTTATGATTTAGTTGGGATTAATGTTCAATTAAGGTAAGGGTATAATTAAGGGTATAGTTCAATTAGGGTCAATGGTAGAGTTTAATAGGAGTTAGGGTGTAATTAGGTCTAGGATATAATGCTAACCCCAACCATAATATTTATTTTACATCTCAACCTAATCCTAATTTATCTCTAGACCTAATTTAAACCCTAACTCCATACATAATCCAAATTATACTTCTTAACCTAGACTTAACACAATCCTAACCCTAATTCTAATAAGCATAATATTAACCATGATGTACAAACTCTTACTCTAACCATAATCCTAACACTAACCTGGACCCTAACACTAACACAAACTTTAAGCCTAATGAAAACACTAATCCTAAATATAATTTTAACCATGAAATATAGCCTTACCCTAACAACAATCCTAACCCTAAACCCTAAGCTTGACCCCTAATTTAGAAGTCTAACCCTAGCCATAATCCTAACCATAGTATAAACCTAAAAAAATCCCTAATTGTAACTCTAAACCCTATCTCTCATAAAAATGATAGCCCTAACCATAATTACAAGCATGATATAAAACACAAAACCTTACCATAATCCTTATAATCAACATTAAAATCTTATCCTAACGCTAAACACCAATCCTAATCCTAAACCTTAACTCATCATCTTGATAAAAAATAAACCCTAACCATAATCAAAACTATAATTCTAAGTATAATAATGATTATTAAAACCTAACCTTAATTCCTAACATTAACAACCATAATACTAACTGTGATGTAAAACCTCACCCTAACTATATAATCTTGATCAAAATCCTAACCCCAACCATAATATAAAATCTTACCTTAACCATAATCCTAACTCTAAACCTTAATCCTAACCTTAACCCACACATTAAACCCTAACCCTAATTATATTCCTTACCCAAAGCATAAATATAACCTTAACCAAAACTATAATACTAACCCTAAATTATAACCCTAACCAAAACTATAACCCTAACCATGATGTAAACCCTTAAATGAATGATAGTCTTATTCTAAACCCTAAACCATAATCTTGATTATAACCTTGAATTTTAACCCTAATGACCATAATATTAACCATGATATACATGTTTATCATAGCAATAATCCTAACCCTAACCAAATAACCTAACTATTATCCTAAGCCTAAATCCTAATACAATGCTAATTTAATAATCATATTTTTGAAGTGAATATATATATAAATATAAATGCTAATCCTAATCTTAAATATATTAATTTATTCAACTTATAACACTAAACTTGAACACTAAACCCTAACCCTAATATTAACCCTAACCATGTAATCATAAACCTAAACCAAATCTAATTAATCCTAATCATAATACTAATCTTAACCTTAATCCTAAACTTGACCCTAACCTTAAACCAAACCATAGCCTTGACCAAATCTTAACCTAATTATAATTCCAATCCCAACCCTAATAGTAATTCCAATCTTGCCCTTAACACTTTCCAAAACCCTAGTCCTAACTCGAAACCTATTCTAATTATAATCAAAACCCTAACCCTAGCCATAATTCTCATTGTAACCATGACCATAAACCCAACCTAAACACTAAGCCCTAAGCCTAATCATAATAATAAATCTAAACCAAACTCTATTATGGTTAATCATTATAATAAATCTAAACCAAACTCTATTAGGGTTAAATCATTATAATTCCAATCCCAACCCTAAGTGATAATCAATCCCTAGATATAATCCCTTTATTTTCTCACTATATAATTTACTATTATAGATTGTGATATAAATGCTAATCTTAATCTTAACTATATTATTTTATTCAACTTATAACACTAAACTTTAACACTAAACCTTAACACTAAACCCTAACCCTAATATTAACCCTAACCATAATCATAAACCTAAACCAAATCTGATTAATCCTAATCATAATACTAATCTTAACCTTAATCCTAAACTTGACCCTAACCTTAAACCAAACCATAGCCCTGACCAAATCTTAACCTAATTATAATTCCAATCCCAACCCTAATAGTAATTCCAATCTTGCTCTTAACACTTCCAAAACCCTACTCCTAACTCGAAACCTATTCTAATTATAATCAAACCCCTAACCCTAGCCATAATTCTCATCGTAACCATGACCATAAACCCAACCTAAACACTAAGCCCTAAGCCTAATCATAATAATAAATCTAAATCAAACTCTAACCCTAACGCTAACACTAAATTCTAACCCTAATCAAATTAATTAATTCAAAGTGTTAATCAATCCCTTTATTTTATCACTATATAATTTACTATTATAGATTAACTACTATAATAATAATAATAATATCTTTCATTACGCATCACAATGCTACTAGCTTATATATACTTCATATATATATAATAAGCTGAGAGATATCCTTCTTGAGGCGCCTATTTTTGTTAGCTTATGGTGACTAATCAAGAAAGTACTATCCAGGAAAGTACTGTACACTTTTCCTCCCGACCTCGCCGGGGTTCGGGGCCGGGCCGGGCCCCGAGCGGGGGTTTGGGGGTGGCAGCCCCCAAGAGCAGGGGTTTGGGGGCGCAGCCCCCGAGGAAATTTTTTTTGAGGCCGACTACTTTTCAGTTATTTGGGTTGACTACTTATAACTCATTCTAACCCTAAAGCGGGAAAATATTGCATAATATGGCTTAGGGTTAGGGATTTTTCATTATGTATGATTTTAGTACTTGCGGCAGAATTGGGCTGTAAGGGATTATGGATACTTGTAATCAGGTTGTAATCACTGGATAATAATAATATTGGACTCGCTGTTGGTGGATGTAGCCCAAGGATTGGGTGAACCACGTTAAATCTGTGTGTCTTGTGTTCTATTCTGTGTGGTTTATTATTTTCTGATATTAGTTATATTTGCACATAATTGTTATTTCTGCCTTGTTAATCCTAACAAGTGGTATTAGAGCCAGGTTATTTCATTTGTTCTTTCATCTATTCTCTGAAGCAGGTCTCACGAGTTAGTGGGAGAGTCTCTCGGTTAAGTGGGAGAAATGGCAGATGAGGGTAGGGTGAAGGTTGATAAGCTTAATGGGCAGAACTTTCAGTTATGGAAGATGCAAATGGAGGATTATCTCTATCAGAAGGATCTATGGCGGCCACTAGAGGGAGTAGCCAAGAAAGAGCAATCAATGTCTCAAGAGGATTGGGATATTTTGGATAGGAAGGCACTGGGGAGTATTCGTCTATGCCTGGCACAATCGGTGGCATTCAATATTACTGAAGCAAAGACAGCTAAAGATTTGATGGAAACCCTAGCGAAGTTGTATGAAAAGCCTTCAGCTTCAAACAAGGTATTTCTTATGAAGCGTTTATTTAATATGAAAATGGTAGAAGGTGGATCAGTTACAGATCATTTGAATGAGTTTAATACAGTTACAAGTCAATTAACCTCAGTTAAAATTACTTTTGATGAAGAGGTTAGGGCTCTCTTGATTTTGTGTTCTTTGCCAGAAAGATGGAATGACTTGGTAATGGCTGTTAGTAATTCTGTTTCTGGTTCTAATACCCTAAAGTATGATGATGTTATTGGTGTTATATTGAGTGAGGAAATTCGTAGGAAAAGCTCAGGGGCATCCACATCGGGTAGTGTATTGAACACAGAAAGCAGAGGCAGAACAAGAGATAGAGGAAACAACTCTGGAAATCATGGGAAATCAAGAGGAAAATCAAAGGGAAAGAGGTCCGAATCTAAAGGGCCAAATGATTGCTGGTACTGTGAAAAACCAGGTCATAAGAAGAAAGATTGTTGGTCTCGGAAGAAAGATCAAGGAGACAAAAATGATGGAAACAAGGAGGCAAATGTGGTAAGTAACAAATCTGAGGAGGATGCTTTTCTCTTGTCCTTAGAAAGTATTGATGATTCATGGGTTTTAGATTCTGGGGCTTCATTTCATGCTACACCCCATAGAAGTTATTTTGTTTATTATGTCCAAGGGGATTTTGGGCTAGTTTATTTGGGAGATAATGAACCCTGTCAGATTGTTGGAAAGGGAAAAATTAAGATTAAGTTGCAGAATGGGAATCATTGGCTACTACAAGAGGTAAGACATGTTCCAAGGCTGAGTAGGAATTTAATTTCAGTAGGGCAACTGGGTGATGAGGGTTGCACAGTTACTTTTAATGATAAAAATTGGAAGGTTTCAAAAGGTTCCTTAGTAGTAGCAAAAGGTATGAAAGTAGGCACCTTATATCTTTGTACAAGTCATACTGTTCCTTCTACTTTAATTGTTTCAGAAGATAATGAATGTTCAGGAACAGTGGCTGCAGTTGAGCAGGAAGAACATCAAACTGTTGCTGTAGATTCTGACACAGCACTGTGGCACAATAGACTCGGGCACATGAGTGAAAAAGGTATGAAATTACTTCATTCAAAGAAAGTTTTACCTGGTCTGAAATGTGTCAATATGGATTTCTGTGAAAGCTGTGTTTATGGAAAATAAAAGAGAGTTAGTTTTGTGAAGAGTGGGAAGGAAAAGAAAAATGAGAGATTAGAGCTTGTGCATACAGATGTATGGGGACCAGCTCAGGTATCTTCCCTTGGTGGCTCTCTCTATTATGTTACATTTATAGATGATGCAACAAGAAAAGTATGGATTTATTTCCTTAGACAGAAATCTGATGTATTTCAAACTTTTAAGAAATGGAAATGCTTGGTTGAGAATGAGGCTGGTAAAAAGTTAAAATGTCTCAGATCTGATAATGGTGGTGAGTATTGCAGCACAGAATTTGAAGAATATTGTTCCTCTAATGGTATTCGTAGGCAGAAAACTGTACCAAGGACTCCACAAGAAAATGGAGTGGCTGAACGCATGAATAGGACAATAATGGAGCGTGCAAGGAGTATGAGGTTGCATGCTAGGCTGCCCAAAAATATGTGGGCAGAGGCAGTGAACACTGCTGTTTATTTAATCAATAGAGGCCCCTCTACTCCTTTGGACTATGGTATTCCAGAGGAAGCATGGAGTGGTAAGAAGGTGAGTTATTCTTTTCTCAAAACCTTTGGTCGTGAAGCTTTTGCACTTATAGATTCTGAAAATAGAACCAAGCTGGAAGCTAAGTCAAAGAAATGTGTATTTGTTGGGTATGGCATTGATGAATTTTTTTATAGGCTTTGGGATTTTGAAAATCATAAAATTGTAAGAAGCAGGGATGTCATATTCAATGAGAAAGTATTGTACAAAGATCTGTTGCTGCAGCATGAGAAGAAAGAAAATGACTATGTAGTACTGGATGATACTCCACATGTTCATGTTCCAGTAGTTCCTTATGCTCCGCAACAACAACAACAACAAATACCACACACCCCAGTGAGTGTTAGACGGTCAACAAGGCTAAGTAGACCTCCAGAAAGATTTTCTCCATCTTTGTATTCTATTTTGTTAACAGATGCTGGTGAACCTGAATGTTATAATGAAGCTATGCAGGTGGATACAAAGCTTCAGTGGGAGTCTGCAATGATAGATGAAATGGACTCTTTGCTGAAAAATCAGACATGGGATTTATGTAAGTTACCTGCAGGTAAAAGGGCTTTACAAAATAAATGGGTTTACAGGATAAAAGAAGAGGATGGAGGTACGAAAAGATTTAAAGCCAGATTAGTCGTAAAAGGATTTGCACAGAAACATGGTATTGATTTTGATGAGATATTTTCTCCAGTTGTTAAAATGACTTCTATTCGTACTGTTTTAAGTATTGTGGCTACTGAAGATTTGCATTTAGAGCAGCTTGATGTTAAAACAGCTTTTCTTCATGGTGATTTGGATGAAGAAATATATATGGTTCAGCCACAAGGATTTGAGGTCAAGGGTAAGGAGAATTTGGTGTGCAGATTGCAGAAAATTTTATATGGCTTGAAGCAAGCACCTCGGCAATGGTATATTAAATTTGACACTTTTATGAATGGGCATGGATATAGTCGGTGTCATTCTGACCATTGTGTTTATTTTAAGAGGTTGGATGATGACAGCTACATTATTTTATGTTTATATGTTGATGATATGCTTGTAGCTGGGTCTAACATGAATCACATTAAGGGGCTGAAACAACAGTTAGCAAAATCTTTTGCTATGAAGGATTTGGGGGCAGCAAAACAAATCCTTGGTATGAAAATTTGTAGAGATCGGAAAAATAAGAAATTGTCTCTATCTCAGGCTAATTATATTGAGAAGGTGTTGCAACGTTTCTCTATGGAAAATGCCAAAGCTGTCAGCACACCTTTGCCTGGTCATTTGAAATTGACTAAGGCTATGTGTCCCAAGACACCAGAAGAAGAGACTAAAATGTCTAAGGTACCTTATGCTTCAGCTGTAGGGAGCTTAATGTATGCTATGGTATGTACTAGGCCAGATATTGCACACGCAGTGGGAGTCGTTAGCCGTTATATGAGTAACCCTGGTATTGAGCATTGGAATGCAGTCAAATGGATTCTCAGATATTTGAGAGGCACATCCAGTAAGTGTTTACACTTTGGGGGTTCTACTACTACTGTACAAGGCTATGTTGACTTAGATTTGGTAGGAGATATAGATAGCAGGCGGAGTACTACAGGTTATATATTTACTGTTGGTGGGACAGCAGTGAGTTGGATTTCTCGACTACAAAAGGTGGTTGCTTTATCCACTACAGAGGCAGAGTATGTTGCTGCTACAGAGGCAGCCAAGGAGATGATATGGCTTCAATTCTTCATGGAAGAATTGGGACATCCACAAAAGGATAATTTTCTACATACAGATAGCCAAAGTGCCATTCATCTTGCAAAGAATTCTGCTTTGCACTCAAAGACAAAACACATACAGTTGCGGTACCATTTCATTCGATCAGTTTTGGATGATGGACAGTTAAGGCTGGAAAAGATTCATACTGATGATAATCCAGCAGATATGTTTACAAAGGTAGTAACCAGGGAGAAGTTGAACTCATGTTCAGCTTTAGTTGGTCTTCTAGACTAAACAAAATAAAGGAACAGCTGAGTCCAAGGTGGTTCAATCCAGTGGGAGCCTCATGTGGGTAGCGGTATTGCTACAGGATCAGTCTCCAAGTGGGAGGTTTTTTAGTATAGTGTGGATACTGATCAGTCACCAAGTGGGAGATTGTTAGCTTATGGTGACTAATCAGGAAAGTACTATCCAGGAAAGTACTGTACACTTTTCCTCCCGACCTCGCCGGGGTTCGGGGCCGGGCCGGGCCCCGAGCGGGGGTTTGGGGGCGGTAGCCCCCAAGAGCAGGGGTTCGGGGGCACAGCCCCCGAGGAAATTTTTTTTGAGGCCGACTACTTTTTGGTTATTTGGGCCGACTACTTATAACTCATTCTAACCCTAAAGCGGGAAAATATTGTATAATATGGCTTAGGGTTAGGGATTTTTCATTATGTATGATTTTAGTACTTGCGGCAGAATTGGGCTATAAGGGATTATGGATACTTGTAATCAGGTTGTAATCACTGGATAATAATAATATTGGACTCCCTGTTGGTGGACGTAGCCCAGGGATTGGGTGAACCACGTTAAATCTGTGTGTCTTGTGTTCTATTCTGTGTGGTTTATTATTTTCTGATATTAGTTATATTTGCACATAATTGTTATTTCTGCCTTGTTAATCCTAACAATTTTCATAATTTATCTCAGTGCAATAGGCACCTTAGAAGGATATCTCTTGGCTTATTATATATATATAAAGTATATATAAGCTAGTTTATTTCAATCTAAGAAAACTTTCATTCTAATTTCTACTCATTAACATTATATATTATGTTGTCCATATCTAACACTTCATATATGTCTGCACATCATCTGGAGAATCAACATTAACATTTATATATTTTGCATAGCATTACAGTTTATAATTCTAATGATTTTCTTTTTATATTAAGTTTATTTAAGCTCCCATTTCAGAAATCAAACTCAAGATCTTGCTCTTACAAAGAAAAGCAGCAACCGCTGCACTGCAGGCCAATGCCTATTCTAATGATTTTTTCTTCTAGTATAATGTTTATATTAAGTACTAACGCTTCATATAAGTATTTTTTATATCTGCATTAAAGTTTGGACTTTTGCATTCTCCTTGGTATAGCAGCCTTGTCTCCTTCTACCTCATCCACACAACCCTCCTTGCCGCCTAGCTGCCTTGCGCATTATCTCACCTGCCCTGCGTTTCATTTATTAGTTCCTTGCATTTTTTTTTAATCATTTCATCTACTGTTACTCCCATTTACCTCCTCCTAGGGCTTGCGCTGCAGCATTTTCCAACTCCCACTGCGAACAATATCTTACCGTTAACCATCCTTTGTGCATTATCATGTGGTTTGTTGGTTTAGAGGCTTTAATGAATTTGGGTGCGATCATACTAGCTTTCTCTTAAGGCAGGGAAGTATTCAGAGCATGTGGGGGAGGGCGCACCTATCTATCTTGCTATTGTTTTTGAGTATCTTGCAGTCGAGGCTTTGGATCTTGTTGGAAATACTACCCGGGACAACAAAAAGAATCGTATTATACCCAGGCTGCATTACGAACCTTACTGGTTGCGAACATTAAAAACCTTGAATCACACTTGGCACATTTCCCTTGAATCACCACTGCAAATCTTTCATGTTTCAACTTCTTTCTTATAGCACCATTGCACTTTTGTATTGTGCTTGCATTCATTTTTACACTACTGTTCTCTAAGTTTGTTTTGTAATTATTTCTTCAGCCTTAATAATGTCTCATGATATCTCTGCCATCTTTCTTTATTTAGCACTGTTTAGCATAAATCATCATTCTCTTTTAGTTAGACATTATTAGTTCCTGCCTACGGTAGGATAATTTATGCATTCGTTCAATGAAAATGGGCAATTAAATTAACCAATCGCATTTGAAAATTTTTTCAATATATGTGTCCACTATAGTCTATAATTCTATGCATATTTTTTAAAATCTTAAAAAATTTAATTATCTTAGTTTCTATTGGCTGAGATTAAAACAAGGGAAAAAATATTTTTCATTACAAATAAATTGATAAATTTTGTTATCTTTATACATCTCATTTAATTAAAATAATTCATTAACATTGTTCTGTCTACCAGTCTTGCAAGTTATGTCATTCTTTTTATGTCCTTTAACCATAGTTTTTCACGTATGAGGAGATGCAGCAGCCACATGAGCTCTTTTCAGGTATCATTTTTCGCAAATTCTTTTCATAATATTATTGGAAGTCTGGACAATTTTTTGTGAGGTTTTTTTTAATTATGACAAAGCATTGAGTGCAAAATGTAAGTATTCTATGCTCTGTCTCTTTTAGTTTTTCTAATCTATGCTCGGTCTCTTTTTTAGTTTTTCCTGATTAGCCTTAATTTTTGGATAGTTTGATAGTCTTGCACCCAAATGTCATTCATTTTAAGTGATTTAACCACCATTTTTTAATATGTAGGAGATGCAGCAGTCTAAGAAGCTCCTTTCACAGTCGCTCCTCTTCCTTCTGACTCAGGTTCTACTTCTTTATTTTGATCTTCTAGTTGTTTGTCTCCGTCAATGGGGGTTATGACTTCTCGTTTTCAACCAAGTAAACATTTTAGGGTTTTTAAGTTCAAATGAGTTTGAAGCTTTAATTTGAGAATGTGGGTTTTATGATCTTTGCCTTTTCCCTAGAAACTCATGGGACTATTATTGGATGAAGTTATTTGGCTTGTATCATGGCTTGTTGCTATTCATTTTATCTTCCTTATGTTATTCTTTTGTCTTTTCTTGTTTAAGATTCAGCGAGCGGTTAGGGTTCTTGGATTACGAGATGCCATGAAATATCGACAAGGATTTCTATTCCTATTGCTATTTGTTCCAATAGCTACCACCATTCCTCTCTCTTTTTTTTGTCATGGATTTTTTAGGTTTCCTATAATGGTGTTAATTTTTTTATGGACAACAAGGATCACAGTTCATAGTTTTTTAGAAAGAGCAAGATCTATTGAATCAGCTGAAGGAGCTCAAGACTAGGTTGGCACTGCTCAAGGTAGCTAAGGTTATGGGTTGAGCACTCAACGAGCTCTCAAAGATGTAAGTGTTTTTTCTCTAATATACAGGTTTTAGGTTTTCCAGGTATTACTTTTTCGTTTGGTTTTTTAAATATTTGTGGTTGCTAGGGGTTTAGTGCAACTATGAAAGCTTTGTACCTATTGATTTTATTTGAGGCTTCAGTTTATCTTGGTTTGGCTCATTTAAAAACACTAATAAATTGATGCTAATTTGTTTTTATTTTTAGCAAAGTGGTAAGGAAATTGATAGTACATGTATGATTGTTATTTCACATACCCTAAAAAATGTGACAAGGTCGCAAGTGAGGCTTTCAAGAAATACATGCCACTTGACCTGCACCCAAAGAAAACATCTTAACCAAAAATCTAAGTATTGCGGTACTATGATCATCCAATGACCTCGTATAATGATTCAACATGCATTTTGTGCAATTCCATTTGAACTAGTCCCAATATACTTTACTCCTAGTTTATTGCCTCTTTGTTCTAGTAACTTTACATCTCTTGACCTCTTCATTGTTCCTAACAATGTTAGGTCATTGAAATTCCCTCATTCACACTCAAGTCTTTGTTAGATCATTTACTTCAAATAATATACTCTAATTTATTCTAGCTTGATTTTTTTAGAATCAAACATGACACAAATCAAGGTGCACAAACTTAATATCCTATTGCTTAATGATGTATGTCGCATTTAGTCACTTCTAGTCACTTGATATCTAATATTTTGGTTAAGGCAACCAGCCACTGGAATTTTTGTGTTGCTTTTACTCTATGTATGTGAAGTAGTGCACATGAATCTGCATGCATTAAGATCAACTATTCTTTAGGAAAACACTAGCAATATCTATTACATGGTTTGTTTTTGAAGTTTCTATTATAATTTGTTTCCTCTTATGAAGATCGTTTACAATAATAGAAAATGTAATGGCATCTATCTTCATATGTCATCCAAGTTTAACTCATTAAGAAAATTTATTACATTTTCTATCATTTGAATCCTCTTTTGTTTCTTTTCCTCATATTATTTGATGAAAAAATGTCTAACAATATTTCTTGATTTGGATCTTCTGAAAGTTACAGTTAAATTGAAACGTGACTGAAACAAACCTACTCATTTTAGTTAACTCTCCAATTTGCAGATATTCCACAAATATTTCATTCTACAAGGTCGCATTTCTTTGAGGCATTTTATCGAACAGTTTACATGCCTTGTCTGTGCTTCCACATTTTCATACATGTGAACTATAGAAGAGACACACTCCAACGATAATATCTATCAAAATTATTCTTCCCTTAAGCTTTGATGGATCCCTATACCATGTTCTTAAGAGTCATATTGTCACAAGCGAGGAGTACCATTTTGTGCATATCCTGCAATAATGACATTCCATGAAGCCATATTTTTTAGAGGTATTTTGTCAAATAGTCATGATCTTCTCTATGCCTCCACATATTGTGTACCTTTCTACCATGGTAGTTGCAAATATAGCATCTGAAAAACTTCTTATATCCTTTATCACTTGACAGATTCCATACCCTGTTCTCAAGCTCCCATATTTGCACATGCAGAGAGCTTGTTGGCAAAGGTTGTAGGGTTTTCCCTTACAATTGCCAATTGTATTTTCTTGAAACTTAATCAAGCCTTTTCAAAAAATATATTTTGTG